>PHWZ01000734.1:0-12373 GCA_004379285.1 Botryotinia calthae
GGGGAAAGAAAAATACTATTTTTTTTCTTTTCGCTTGTCTTTGTTATCACCATTTTCCATTGTCACAATTGTTGGAATAGAAAAAGAAATTTGTTACTAGCATGCTGCTTAGTATCATATATATGATTTTCAACAACAATATACAAAAAACCAAAAAGAAATGGATTATAGGCTCGGGCCCTGGAGCAAAAAATGTAATATTTCTCATGAAAGATCAATTTAACACCAATGAAATTATAATATCATGTCTATGTAAAAAGGTGTTCCCATCCACTGTGAACGCCGTGCTCCTATGATACTCTCATCTCATTATTCACCGTATCGATTACTTGATATCTCAAACCTTTGCTGCGTCAATTTCTAAAGGTACAGCGTTTGCAGTACGTAACCATTCTCCATTGAATGCATTGATAAGCCAGTTGTTAAGTTCTGTGAGTGGGGTGGTTAGCATTTGAACAAATCAAATGTAATACGAATTACTTACAATCATAAACAATTCTGTTCGCGTTATGGAAATAGATAGAATGATCGCTGTCCGGGAAAACATGTACATCGTAATTTTCCACGCCAGCAAGATCGAGCTTATCCAACAAAGTGAGCGTGTTTTGCATATGAACATTGTCATCTGCGACACCATGCATAACCAAAAATCGGACATTCTTGGCGAGTGACTTTACATCGCTAATGCTAGTATTATCATACCCGCCCGGGTTGTGCTGTGGTGTGTGCATATATCGCTCCGTATAGATAGAATCGTAAAATCTCCAATCGGTGACGGGTGCAACTGCCATACCATAGGAAAATGTTTCTCCAGCATCTTGTTCTAAGGTCTTTAATGTCATGAAGCCACCATATGACCAACCCCAAATAGCCATTCTTGATTCGTCAACATACTTTTTACTAGCCCAAATTTTAGCAGTTTCAATTTGATCGCGTGCTTCATAGTGACCGATGTTGCCACGAATAATGGTTCGGGCTTTTCGTCCGATGAATCCTGTTCCACGGCCATCGACAGTTACAACAATGTAACCGAGATTTGAAGCGATGTAGGTTTCGAAGTCAACACCAAAGCTCTTGCTAACAGTTTGGGATCCAGGGCCACCGTAAAGATAAAATAGTACTGGATACTTCTTCTTTGGGTTAAAGTGTGGTGGTCGACGTTCAACTACTTGCAATTCAAATCCATCAATTGTGACTGTCTGATAGATTAGAATAGGCAGTTCGTGTTTCTTTGCCATATCAGCTAGTTCTTTGTTCTCCTCAATGATATGTGTGTACTGGTTATCGTTACTGGGAGTGCTGATAACTTTCTGCCATGGAATGTTTGGGCCATTGTAGTCAAGAAGTACATATCCAGCACCCTTGGAAAATGAAGCACCATAATAACCTTCCTTCGAAGTGTCGGTGATAGCTTTCAAATCCGTACCATCGAGTTTGACGCTATACACTTGTCTTGTAATTGGTGACTCTTTAGTAGAAACGAAATAGACGATATTGTTCTTGAGATCAACAGCGGAAGGCGCTTTTACTACTTCCCAATCTCCAGAGGTAAGAAGGATGGGTTCAGGGTTATCCATTGGTGTGAAGTATCCCAAATGATCATAGTTCTCATGAATGATAGTATCAATATATCCATCGTGGGGACGACCGTTTGCAGGATCCGCAGGAATATAGCGAGTTTCTTCAGAGACTTCAAACCATCCACCATCGAGCTTTGCAATGTCTGTAAATCGTACAGTCTTTCCCTCTCGAGCCACAACATCAACGAGAACAACTCGCAGGACGTCACTTTCTCTGTTCGTCTCGCGGATCAGAGCCTTACCTGTCGATCCGGCCCAAACTACTTCTGTAATCAAAAGGTCCCTTGGCTCAAAGCCACCAGCAATTTTGACCTCGAATACTTCTGCCTTGAAAATATCATAAAACAAAAGATCGACAGTAGGATTTGGAGCACCGGCTTTGGGGTATTTAATTTCTCTGACTTCGGGATAACTTTCTTCTCCTGGTAGAGGATCTTTCCCACTAGGTCTTGATACAAAGTATTGAACTGGGTATTCAGGTACCTCTGATTCATTTGTACGGAGGAATGCAATATATTTGCCACTGTCGTCCCACCATGTTGCACTAGCTCCAGCAAATACCTCCTCTTCATAGACCCAATCAGGTACACCATAAAAGAACTCTGGACCACCATCCTCGGTTATTTGGACAACAGTTGGTGAAGCTAGTTTTCGAAGGTACATATTGTTGTCTCGAGTGAAAACAATGGCATCGCTCTTTGGACTCCAACTGGCCAATTGAACTCGGCCATCTAAATCTACAGGATCTAACGGTTCCGCAGTTTGAGATTCGACATCGAAGATCCAATATTTCGCATAGAAAGAATGTCTCCAGTTTGATTGAACATCTGTCGCAACCAAAACTTTCTTCAAATCCTTGCTAGGGTATACCTTGCTTGGTGTCAAGCTTCTCCCCGCAACTTCGAAATAGCCATTCTTCATCAAAGTCATCGTGTCTAGAGTCCCTACAGCTGAAGGGCTTTGTGTTCTGATATCTTCCACAATCAAATAGTCCTTTCCGGCAGAGCCTTGTTCAAGTAGTAATCCATCCTCCCCGTTGGCTCCTTCAATCCAACTTATACTGTGTTTGGTCGCTCTCCATTGACCGCCCATAACCTGATCCATCGTAACTTTCTTCCCGCTTCCCCTCGAGGAAGTCGCCTGTGGATCATGAGGGCTTTCCGATGAATGTTTGTATGCCTGTTTCCCCAAGAATATAAACAATGCCAGCACCCAGGCTCCAATGAACACTCCCCCGATAATCCATATCAATCTTCGTAACTTCTTGTCCACCGACTTGTTTGTTGCTCCATTTGTAAGAAATGCGCCATCCTCCATATCATAATCCTTCTCCTCTTCCTCCTCTAAATGTATTTGCGTATGTTCATCATCCGCATACGCCATCTCTCCTCGAGGAGGGAATTTAGGTGTCACCATCGTCGGTTTTTCAGACCCATTCGCAGCAAGGCGTTCGCCGATTCGATCGAAGACCAAACTCGTAGTCGACGCAGTCGAGGCAACAGAATCAGATGAATTTCGCGACATAGACTCCTGCTCTGTTGACAGGAGCTGTGCGTTTTCTTCGGGGTGCCCAGCCATATCTGAGGGTACAAGAGTTTCAGTGGGTCTTGGAGTTCAGAGCTACGCCAATACCATATACAAAATTGTATCAATTAGAGATAAACATTACTTTTGAACAATCTTAGCAATTCTAGAGAGTGCAATAGTTGAAAGAGAGAAAGAGGGCTGAACTGGAATTTTATCTATTGAGGACAGGATTAGGAAGGATTCTAGAAATCGTCTTTGTCAATATGTTGATGGCTGGCTTATTAGTGTTCAGCTTCCCCAATACGTGGAGGCCGACACTTATCGGATGCAGGCCCAAGATCATCATCCATGTACGAAGTAATCGTGCTAATTCCACCAAGACTACCAAGATCTTTCTCGTGTGATGTAAAAGCCTCTTTAGTTTCACGATATGTACGCTTCCCATAGAGTTGACACCGCGATTATGGCTTCATTACAATTACAAAGGATCCTTTCTCCAGAGAGCGAAACAAAGAATACCTGCTAGTATGTAGAGAATCTGACAATGTCGTGAAGCAAACAGTATCTTATTATTTATAATGATTTCCATCACTGAGATGTTGGCTGAGATATTGTAAATTTCTTTGAGAAACGGGAAGAGTAAAGTCAGCTGAAGATATGTTACTAGAGCTGAATCCAACCCCAAATTCGGCGTCGGATATCTAAAATGAAACGTCAAATATATGATTAATATAATAAATTAGGTCCAGAACCCGCGAAATAATCTAGTTCTACACAAGTTATTTGTCCCATGAATACTAATGGTATAATATGCAAACATACAATCTCCAATCTATAACCTGCTCGCTTGCTCCCGTAACCATTAACATATATGCTTCCCTAGACTTCCTCAATCTTCATACTAAACGGTATATTCCTCGTTTGTAAATGTTTGCCCATTCATCTTCCCGAAACCTTTTATTTACTGTGTATGATGAAGTTCCTCAAACTGTCCCAATGATCGCTCTGCACATAGATATAATCCATACTACTCCTTAACCCACCCTGCACCGAGTCCGGATACCACCTAAATAACCACATAACACTTCCCCAGCTCAGTGCTGCAAATACTGGCCATGCGTCGTTCGATATGCGATCCGAAAGCTCTTTATTTCTGATGATTCCTGCCGAGGGTAGAACAGCTAGTTGTGCTAACGACAAGCATACGCGTGCAAATACTGTGCGCGCCGATACATTAGCATGTCTTTGAACGCGGGCTATTGGAGCATCGATTGGAAAGGAGAAACATACTGAATATCACAATCTGTTTGCTAACACTGCTAACATGCCCCTTTTTTGACCTTCTTCCAAATACCACATATCCACCTAATAATCCTGCTAAGAAAGTATCCCAATTTCCCTCCTTCCCCTTATTGCCCCCTGAGTATTTGAGCGCTAACATCGTAGTCTTATATATCGTAGCATATTTCGCGAGATTTTGCGCATGTGTTCGAGTTGCGCGGAGTATCAGCCCTATTTTTTCACGGACAGTGCCAGATCTGAATAGAAACATCATGCTAGAATATGAATTCAGTCAGTTATGCGCGCAGTAATTGGTAGACGCGAAACAAAAAGGGGGCACCTACACCAATGCATGGGGAAATCTGACTTTGGCACCGTAAACAGCGCCGCTGCGAGCAGCTTTGAGGATAGCGAGAAATTCGGCATTTTTAGGATCGAGGATAAAGCTCTCAAGTGCTGTCTGTATTTTCGCATCAGTATATTGCGAAATTTGTGATGAGAACGGTGGATGTCTACCTTTATGACAGCAATCCTTCCCTCCTCCATCTTGTCGGAACAAAAACGAACCTCGGTAACTTAATTTTCTAAGTCCAGCAATTTGCTTGAAGAAGAGAGAGAAAGAAGTGTCAAATATTATCTTCTTAGTCTCATCTATGTCTATTCAGTCCAGTCTCCAAATCGCAGATGTATTGTCAAAGAAACAACGTCAATGAAGCAAAAAGTAAACTCAGGAATGAAGCTCGGCATGTTTATGGGGATGAACATGAATTCGGATATCCATTAGCTACCCCACAGACTCTCATCCATACTCACAGGGATTAAGTTAGCGTCCGCTCAGTTCCGCAGGGTGGAATTGTTAACATGTAAGATTCAGGCATTCTGATATTCAGGCATTCAGACATTCATGCCTTATGGAATAATTTCGGCGCTAGTGCTTTATCTATTATCGGATCGCAAAAAAAAAGTTCGAGCTTGGAGAAGAAGTAAAGAAGGCATTTGTTGATATCTTCATTCCCTTCAAACAATCACATAATACCACATAATATCAATTCATCATGTTACGTCAAATGTAAGTACTTTCAATTCTCCTTCCAATCCCAATTGAACTTTTTATGTTAACATATTCTACCAGCAAACCCCGTAATGCTCGCAGCAAGCGCGCTCTCACCAAAAAAGCACCTAAGCCAGTCGAGAACCCAAAAACCGCTCTCTTTCTCCGTTATACAACATGTTCGCAACCTACTCAAGACTGTCTCACAGATCTTCATACTCTCCATTTACCTCTCGCAAAGAAATTCACCAAGAAGAATAGTATCCATCCATTCGACGATCCTTCTTCCCTTGAGTTTTTCTCCGAGAAGAACGATGCTTCCCTCTTAGTTTTCGGTTCCTCATCTAAGAAACGCCCACATTCTATTACTTTCTGTAGAATGTTCGATTATAAGGTCTTGGATTTGTTAGAGTTGAATCTTGACGCAGATTCGTTCAGAACTTTGAGTCAATTCAAGAACAAGAAATGCGCCGTCGGATTAAAGCCTATGATTTTGTTCTCGGGTACTCCATTCGAGAGCCCTGTTTCCGACGAATATACACTTGCGAAATCCATGTTCCTCGACTTCTTTAAGGGAGAGCCAGCAGATAAGGTGGATGTGGAAGGTCTTCAATATATCGTGTCTATCTCAGCCAGGGATAGTGTCGACGGAGAGGAGGAGAAGCCAAAGATTCATCTACGAGTTTACTTAATAAGAACCAAGAAGAGTGGTCAGAAGCTACCAAGAGTTGAGGTTGAAGAGATGGGACCAAGGATGGATTTCAGAGTTGGCAGAGTTAAGGAAGCAGATGAAAGCATAATGAAGGAGGCAATGAGAAGAGCAAGAGGAAGTGCAGAGAGACCAAAGAAGAACATCACCACCGATATCGTTGGTGACAAGATGGGTAGAATACATCTTGGTAAACAAGACTTGAAGGAGTTGCAAACTAGAAAGATGAAGGGATTGAAGCGAAGCAGGGACGTAGCTGATGATGATGATGAGGGTGGGGATGATGATGAGGATATTGTTAGTGATGACGAGCCTGTAAAAAGGTCAAAGAAGGCATGATTCATTGCCACTGTGCAGTAATATCAAGATATCAGGTGTTTGGAGTTTAGGCATGGAAAAGGGTCTTCCGCGAAGAGTGGTTGGTTGTACTCAAGTATTAAATGTCATATTACATAAAAACTAACCATTGTAACTTCCACCAAAACTACTGCTTTCATTTTGTACATTTCTCCGAGTCTATCAGTGCCGATTTCAAATGTTACTATCGGCAGTCTACATTATCAATAAATTCAAAATCAAAGTTTCCCATCACAGAGTTCCTGTAGGTACTATTCATTACCCGAGTGCACTACATACAATCAAAGTAAGTAACAGTTCCAGGGGGGAAAGAAGGAACAGAAACACATGCCGTCAGTAGAAACAGGAAACAAGGCACTGGACAAACAGAATGATAAGCTCATTCATTCTATTATTTAAGACTCAAGATGATATTTTATAAATATCGTAGCAAATCTATGGAGGTGCTCAAGGTTGTACGCCTGAGTACATACAATGGTAGAGTGGAAGAAAGCTCAATGAGACGAACCAATCTACCTCGCGATTCAGAGAAAAGGTTAATATAGAAACACAAACCGGGGGGGTCGTTTGATTGCTAGTTTGAGTTAGATCGCTGAAGAGATTTTGAAGTCTAAAGAAACATTTAATTGTTAGATTAAAAAACAGTTTTGACAAATGAGCGTTGAGAAGCTCTAGGGCCTTAGAGACCATTAAATTGTTAGGTTTTATTTATAGAACATCCGACGATACTCATCGGGCAATTCCATTGGAGATAAAGTCTGGCGATCAATGTTCACATCTTCATTGATGCATTGAGGGAGCAGGTTATGCAGAAAATGCAAAGATAATGGGTTCATGGCTGCGTAGAAAATCAAAGAAGTGTAGTGAATGTTAAAAATAGCTAATCTGGCAAGATACATGTTCTAAGAATCTGAAGCAAATGTCCACGCAAATCAATCAACTTAATCCGACACTACGTGTTCGGGGAGTTTGAGAGCTTTGCACTTTCCTTGCTCTTCGGCCTCATGGATGTGATACAGCTCATAATACTGATTCTCAGAATCTAAGAAAGTTTCTTTCAAGCCTGCCCTCGGATCCTCAGCGAAAGCACGGAATATTTCGAAAAGGAAGTCTGCGCAGAGATCTCCTGGCTTGCATTTCATGTGTTTAACACAACCCCAATTTTTCAAAGTAGAATTGACCACAAAAAGACGAAGCTTTGATGCTGGTGGAGAGTTTTTGAAAATGGAAGTTATATACCTTGGCAAGAAAAATCGGTCGTTGGTGACAGTTTCATAAACCAAAGAATCAATCAGATCGTTCTGGAGTCGTGGCATCAAATATTTCTCTGCCAAATGGTAGACCTCAGCTAGCTCTTCAATTGTTGAGCATCCATGAGGTTAGACAATTTCATTGTTATAGATCCAATAGACCAATGGCGCAAAGTATCTTGGGTCGTCGTCGGGTAGCTTCATGGTGGCATCTACTCCCTCCTGCCACACAGGTTTGAAGCTAGCCTCAGAAACGGGACTTGCAGCACAAAGAATATCCTTATGAACAAGAAATGTCTTGGGCATGGCGACGGGTCCAACAATCAGTTTCACGGTTTCGGAGAATGATCTACCGTCAGACATTAGTATGTGTAACAAGTTATGAATTATGGTTTGAGAAAACTAACGCAAGCAAACGTGTCTTCTTATAAGGGCGCATATCGACTCCATTGATTCTTCACTTGGCAGTAGAATCACTCTCAACAGCCTCAGTTGGTTCAACAAGTTTGGTATTGACAGTCTGAAAGCTCAAGGTCAGCTTTGAAGTCATTGAATAAAAGGCTCAATGCTTACTGTGAAATCTGCGGGTTTGGAAATCTTCTCAACATCACCAAATACTGAATTGTTATGAGTTGGACGAGTCAACTAGAAAACCTTAATGTCAGCTTTAAATTCATCGAATAAGAACATCTATACTCACTGTGGGTGTGTTTGGCAAAACTGAGCCATTTTCAGTAGGACGAGACAACTTAAGAACTGGCGGCGTCGCATTTCTGCTTGAAGCTCTGCCTCCAATTCTACTCGGTGGAGGCATTCTTATTGTATCATCGGGAAGATTCAATGAAGCCGAACGATACATGATTTGAATGATAAAATACCATACAAATGTTCCAGAGATGAAATTTGTAGATTGGGCAATAATGGATGGATGGATAAGTGATAACGATGATGAAATGGTAGATGATGAATAGAATATGGAAGAGAAAACCTTGCGCGATCAACAGTGTAGGTAGCGTTCTAGCGTGGCTTCTGAATTCGAAGTGGAAATTGAAGTCATAGATGGAAGGAACGTCTGGGTAACTCATGTGACCTTATATACCTTTAGAAAATAAGAGAAACCTACCGCCTATTTTTCAAATAAAAACGTATTAACAAAACTTTGGATGTTGAAGATGGATTTAAATAATTAACCACTTATTAGTGACATGGAGTAGCACGAAGAGGATTAACAAACGCCCGTTTTTCATGCCTCCTGTCCCCAGCAGGCGTGAATATCTTGACTTGAGTTATAGAGTCTCTTCTGCAGGCTCTGTGTACGATTAAGGACCGTTGACTTCAACAGGAAGCACTTCTGCTATTCAAAGATTCTAGTCCAGCTATCTGATTTACACCCTCACGCTTTCCAGTAATCTCTGTTCTACGCCTTCCAATGTACTCTTGTGAGCCAAGACAGACAAATTCTCAGCCTCGCCTTGGAATTGCTTGTCGGGGTCTACACCTGGTCCAAACATTTGTGCACCTGCTCCTGGGCCCATTTGACCCATTTGTTGGGCCATTTGACTTGCAGCTATGTTTAATTAGTATTGCCCCGTGTCATCACACTTAGAGAGGATTAACATACCATTATCGCTTCCCAATAGATAGTTGAATACAGATTGTAATCCAAAGATACAAAGAACATACCACGAAATGGAAGACATCCATTGTGGGTCCATATCTCTGGTGGCTACTCCAGCTTGCAACATACTCTTGAACTTAATTGTCAATGGAAATGGCAATTTGACTATATCTCATATTAGTACATCCAGCAGCATAATACTTCCAACAAGCAACTCACTAATAACAAATCCACTGAAAAATGCATTGATCCATCCCATAATCAACGTCTGTGGGATCATCATAGACATGTTTCCCTTCATCATGCCCATCATTCCCTCCATAGCGGCTGGATCGGTCATTGGATTTGGAGCTGCTTGACCCTTCTTCTCAGGTTCCTTCAAGAACTTTCCTTCTTCGAATGCTTGTACGATATAATCTCTGCGTGGTTGGAAAGAGGCGGGAGTAAGAACATGAGCATTGTTACGAAGGTTGATACCTCGAAGTAAGGACCGTTGTTCGCGAATAGCTGGAAGCTCTTGTTTTTTGGGAGTAGTGGCCATAAGAACGGTAGCATAGTGACGAAGGATACCAGTCAAAATCTGAATGATGAATTAGGACTGCAGATTGAGTATCAGAAGAGTAAGAAATACATACCATAACAATGGTAATAGGTATCAAGATCCAGTAGCTACATGTTTATCAGCTCAATCCATTGTGGAAAATGGCGATTTGCTCACAATAACTGGGGATCCCTATGGATCGTCTGCACAGGAACTTGTGCCATCTTTGCAATATCTTCCTAATCTACTTTGTTGGAGAAGATTATGTATGAGGGGTTGTCGCGAGATGAATTCTACCTAGATCTGTGGTTGAATCTGACATCAAATGTGGCTTTCACGCTAACCTCGGACCCTTGCGAGTAGAGCTTCATCAAGACACGGTCTCTTTGTGTACATTGCGACAACAGCTTTCCCCTCCACATAATTCTGAAAAAGAACAAAAATCAATCATGGCTTCAGAAAGGATATCGGTGCATTCTCTCCCTGGTCAGTATATACATCTATCTTCGAGAAGCATCCGAATATTACAATACTAATAATCAATTCTAGATCTCAAAAACACCTCCGACGATGCTCTCCCCACCTACCTGAATTCTCTCAAATTCACCCAGTCACATACCCTCTCCGATGCTCGTCTGGCAATTGGTTATACATCTGTCTTGGTCTGCGGTGCCTGTTTCTACTGGGACTATACCTATGGATTTGAACCCACGAAGTCCTACACAGCAATTGCAGTTGGAATCTACTTTATCCTCAACACCTTCCTTACATTCTGGTTATTCTATATTGAGAAAGGAATCATATATATCGGCACATCTCCAGACAAAAAACACATCATCGAAATCTCTACTCAAACTAAAAAACATCAACCAATTTATAACTTAACATTTAAGATTTATGAAGCGGCCAAAGGCAGATCTGGACAACCAAAGGAGGAGAGAACTTTGAGAAAACCTTTTAGAGAATGGTTTGATCTGAAAGGTCATTTTATTGTGCAGCCATTCCAAGAGATGTTGGCGAGTAATATTTCGGTGATTGGAGCTGTCGATCAAAAGAGAGTAGTTAAGAATGAGAAGAAGGTTGAGCAAGAAGGTCAGGCAGATTTAAGTATGGATGACAAATGGGCAGCATTATTGAAGGAGAGTAGTGGTGATGTTGAGACTTCTGGGGCAGAGAAGGCAGTTGGAGGAAAGAAGAGAAGTAAGAAGATTTGAGAGGGTTGCAATACGGATCGATGAGTGAAAAATGGTTTTGGTATCATATCAGTTATGGAGTTTGGTGGGACTTGTAGAAGTCAAGGGCATCTTAGGCTGGGGCGCGGAGTATGAGAAGGGTACCATATCTAACAAAATATTTCCAAGCTTGTTCATTCTATGTATTTGATTTCTCCAACTTTATGCCCTTATATTCAAATATTTTATGAACCATTCGTTATCGATCTATTGTATCAATCCTTTTACTTTATCTTTCATACTTTCGTCCCTAAAACTTACTTCTTCTCCTTCACTATGGATGTTTATACTGCTCGGAGGTTTGGAACTCCTCTCATTCGCCCCCTTCTCCCCTGTTCTCTTATTGAATAGGGTCTCAACAGTCCTCACAATCGCAGCCCATTTCGTCTTCACAAAACAGACCGTTGGCCTCTGATACGGCCCCATCCTCGAATACTCAGAGGTCACCGCAAGCACTTGAAAACTCCGAACTTGAGACCTGTCCATCCACATCATTCGAGCTTAAAGAGAGCCAGGTGACTCTATCCCTTGGATCATTGCGACGGCTCAAAACATATTAAATGGCGTCTTATGTTACATGGCATGAGGTATGGCGCGTGAAATATAGTGTATAGGGTATAAAGTTATCAGGGAGATATACACCTCACAAGATAGGATCTATGCTATTTTGTTTTGGTTCATGAGGAAGTCGTCCCTGTATCCATAGACATTTCAACTCTCTGATAATTCAAGCCCGTTCTTCTTGTATTTCATGCTGTCTGTCAAAGTCTGAGCAGTGCCGAGCCTTTCTTACTGCGGGTGCATGTTGGTTTAGGGGCCATACGCGCGTCCAGTAATTTTTCAATGTCATTTTCTTCTTTATTTTTTGAGCATTTTTATCATCAACTTCTTGTATGTTGCTCCATATCTACTTTTCATCATGAAAATATCATCTTTACCGCGGTAAGGCCCTAGTCTTGGAAGCCACATTTGTCTCAATGTTTTTACTTTCCTTTAAGAATTCGCGCCTGGGGTCATCTTTCTTTCCTTTGTAGATCTTTCTATTCTGTAAGCAGAAGCCTGCCCTTGGCCATCCTTGTCTGTGTATAAGAATCACATTTTCTTGTTATTCCGATATGTGAACGTTCTTAAGGAAGTTTTCTGGACTAGTTTGTGACCAAAATGACATGTGACCTCTGGGTGGGTATAGAGTCTAGCGACTTAGTCCTGTCGCTAAATCCGCTAGGG
>PHWZ01000735.1:0-12330 GCA_004379285.1 Botryotinia calthae
GGGGAGGGAGGAGGGAAGAGGGAGGAGAGAGGAAGAGCGGGGAACTATGCAACAAGGGAAAAGTACGAATGAGATACAAGTAAAATGTCACAATCTCCTTCCTTGTGGCGGAATCCCACGTGAAGAGTTCGCTACTCATGTTGAAAAGGGGAATGTTTCAACTTGCTTACATACCTCTAGGTAATTGTACATCTATTATCGACTGTTTATTATCGACTGTTTATTATCGACTGTTTATTATCAACTATCTATTATCAGCTATCAACTATCTATTATCAGCTATCAACCATCTATCGTCAACTATCTATCATCAACTGTCTATCGTCAAATACATCTCCTTTCTACCTTTCCACTTTTCAGCCCTCCTACCCTCCAATCTTCTCCAATCTTTCAATTCATCTAAACTTTCTGATCATCACAAACCACCATCTAAATCAGTCTTATTATTACGGTCTGAAACATCCAACTTTCCTATACTTTGTTTAACATGAACATAACCACATCCTCAGTAGATGGGCAACTCAACCACAATTTTTCACAGACTCCTAAAGTTACCAAGTATCAGTATAAACCATCGTTGCTGGGCAACAGTTTGGGTAGTTCTCATATTCTTACTCTCTGGCCAATGCCGATCATGATATCGTGGGGAAACTCCAAGAGTCTCAATTGTCCAGTCTCTTGAGACGAAATTCTCATAGCGCGGGGTTGGTGGGCACGTGGCGGGGTTTACTACCTTGATATCGCTGATATTGCTGTGACGATGGACGCTTATCCAGGCACCGTTGGAATAAGGATTGTACTAGACATACATACAGTCGTGTCATTGATCGAAATTGGGGGGCCCAGATTGATCAGTTATCCAATCAATCGTTTCGCTGGGCCAGTAATTCCCAAAATTGAATGAATTCGAAACCCCACACATGGTAGTTCTTCTTGAACTACACATACCTACTACTGTACTAGAGGGATGCTCCGGTACTTTCTTATTCTTGGCTCGGTACTGCACTATCAAAGGGAAACTACTTAGTAAGTGTTGATATTATGTAGCTGAAAACTAGAGACCACATGTCACTCACCTACATCTCACAACCCCAAATGTATCTCCCTCAAACCAATATCAAACTATTCATACGAACAATCGCTCTCTTCTTGTACAATTAGCAACACTGTCTCCTCACTAAACATTAGGATACCCCAATTCGGTCATTATGCCAGTGAAATCCTTTCACAAAAAGCTGTGTTCCCGCACCTCGGAGTCAATGCATAACAATCATTCACGTCGAGCAAGCAAAGAAGATGAAATATACCATTCTGAGTCCAATCCCAACTACCTCAAAGAGTTACTGACTGCATCCGGCAGGTCACTCCGACCGATTAGAGCCAGCAGTACTCCTAAACATAACTGGAGCTCCGCTGACCAAAAAGTATGGTTATTCAGAACCTTAGTCGAGGTGTGCAATCGACCGGACTATAATGCTTACGACATCGTCGAAACTTACAGTACGGAAAATCATCGGAGGGATTTATACTTGTTAGATGAAGAGGCTTGGTCGAAAATCTTGGGGAGCTCGAAAGATGGCGCGACAGTCCATAGTATCCTGAGGAACATTGAGAGGAGAAGCGAGCCCTGGTTCAGAGATAACATGTCCAGTACCGAATCCGAGCTCGAATCGAAGGGCCAACAAGTTGATCACCGTGATAATACTCCGTCTAGAACAACGAATATACATTTTTAAGATTCTCGAAGTTCAGGGATACGTCTATCACCAGCTTACAGTTTTTGAAAACGAGCATGAGGTATCCTCAGGGAGAAATTGATATGAGTTTCAAATTACTCCCTAGTAATAACGATTTCCATCATCAACACATCTGTTCCCATGTATGCAGTCTCCTTAGGATCATTACCGAGTTGCTCCCAAGTCAACAGTCTCGATTCAGTCTTCCATTGCGTTCCCGTTCTCTTCCAGGCTTCATCCCACACCTCCTTCCAAGTCTCTGGGGACTGCAGAAGACTCCTATACTTAGAGCCTGGGGGGCCAAGCAATTCCCGTTGTTTGGGCACGCCGGCTTGATAACCCAATATCAAACTCCCTGGACGATCTCGGGACAATTTGACTAACTGCATAGCCCCCTCGATTTGGCTCTCTAAACCCCACCGATGGAAAATCTGGTTCACAAAAATAACATCCATCGTTCCGTGCAACGCCTTCAACTTTTCACGCGGTTGCAACATATCATCTTCAAAAAAAAAAAAATCAACTTTAAAAGTATCCTTGTCACAAAAAAAATCATAACCCAAGTCCCAATGATTGACAATGTCCACGGCATGGAGCTGATCTGTAGGTGCACCATTGAGGTCCCACACAAAATGCATCGGCGATATTCATGATCGCCATGTAGGAGAGACGACTCACAATGTCATATATGTGTTGACGAACATTCTCCGGCGGGACCTTGCTATACTCCTAGAGAATTTTACGACACTGTTAAGTTCCGTTAGTCTAAGGGTCTTTCGTTCTTTACATGGAGCCAGCTTACCTCGGGAGTGATTTTGTGATCGATGCTATCGAGCCACCACTTGTGCCCCTTGCTTGAAACGACCGTGTTGGTGGGATCAGATATTTTCTCCTTGCCGTCGGCTACAGAGGGTGTGGACAATGTGGTAGCCATGTTTTCTGGATAACTAATAGTGAAAAGATCTGGTATCACAACAGAATAGAGGTTCTCAATACCAGTTTCCTATCTCTGGAGATTCGAGGAGGGAATCTAAACCCTTTATATAGTCTATATCGCCTTATTTGTCATATTTATGATAAGACTATCTGTAGGATATCCGGTATATCTAATTCTGGAAGCTGGCCAACAGTTGGTGGCAATTCGAGGCCTGGTGCGGTTGGAGATTCATAGATTTGAGCCGTGATGCGCCGAAAATTGGATAGTATTGGAAGGAGTAGGTGTGTTCAACTGGCATGTCTACGATCGTTATAAATTCTTACCTTGATCACACCATGATCGAAACGCTTCATTACGCTTTCGAGAGTCCCGAGGCGGAGAAAAGTCAAGTGTATGTAACTTGTCGAAGCGTACCATGCCATGCGACTCTCGTGAGTTTCAACCCCGCTGGAAAATCCAAAGGTGCAATCGCTGGTTTGGATGAAGGCTCCGTCTTCATTACAGAATATTGGAGATACCCTGGGATGGGTACGATCATCATCGTTTCAATTCGCTTCGTTGATATATCATGTGTAATCCGAATTACACGCTTTGGTATTTGGTGTGTCAGTGGCTATGCTGTAGAGTCAATGGCTATATGCGAATGAAGACGTGTTGTGATTGGGATGCGTTGAGAGATTGGACGGAGGTGCATACTAGTAATTATTATGATCAATATGATATGGAACCGGGCACAGTTGGGGATAATCTTTGGTATAACTATCATGCTGGAGATGGGTTGCAAGTTGGCAGTCCCTAGAGTATGCATGGAGGTTTTAAAGGATATTAACACGGTTGGACACATGATGTATATAGTCTGGATAGGATATCCTGGGATGGGGGTTATAGCAAGTTTGAATTCAATTATTCTTCTGATGCTTCGTCATCGCAAATAAAGAGTTCACCACGTCTCTCGTCCATACCACACCGCGAGACTAGCTCGGCAGTTCCACCTTCCCTTCGATCGGGGTTCTTCTTCTCCTATACAAACAGCTCTGTGTCTTTATATCCAATTGGGATACTGTTAGAATCCTTGCCCTGCAGACTTTTCTCTATAGAAGCTAACAGCAATGACACTGACATCGTTTCTCCCGTTGTAATAATGGACATCGTTGCGTCCATCATTCCCGAGCCTCGAATACACTCAGAGAACCCATGATTACCGAAGGAGGGACTTCCATCGCTGATTGCTGTCCAATCTATCACGGTAACCCTTCCCAGCTCTCACACTGCGTCTTTCACATCTTCGATCATCTCTCAGATCGTAGAAATCTCATTTTTCATTCCCGTATTCCGATCACATCACTGCTCTTTCTTCCCAAGGTTCTCTCCAAATAGCCATTCATTCCAATCTCTCCCTCCCCACCCCTCCATAAGGAATCATACCCTGACCCCCATCCAACCTCCTCCACACCATCTCGACTCTCCTCTCACTCTCTCCCTCCCCTTCAACCCTAACCCATCTCCCCTTCCCTTTCCCCTTCTCCTTCTTTCCCCGCGTCGACAACTTCATTTTCATAAATTGCACTTCGGTGTTGAGTTTCGCGCAGAGAGATCGTGTGCGTGAGAGGGTACTTGAGGGGTTGGGACGGGGAGGCGTAAAGGTATGCGATGAGAGGGTGTGGGATGATGTGTATGAATTTGATGTGGAGAGGGGTCTGCTCCGGCTGAAATTGAAGCTGCGGTGGGTGGTAGTGGAAGAATTTGTAGAGCAGGTGTCTGTAGAGGCTGAAGTTGAGGGACGAAGGAGAGGTGTATCCATTTCCATTTCCATGTTCATTGCGAATTTCTTTGAGATTATTGTTTGATTTGTGATTGTGGGAATCGAGTGAAAAAAGGAGACAGACAGCAAATGAAACCTATACCGCCGTAGAAAAAGGAATTTCAAAAAGGAAGTTTTTTTAATTGTTGATGCACCAGGCAATCAATATAGAATTGAAGATCTTCGGATTATTGCACTCTGCCAGGAAAGCTACGAAAATGTATATTGTGGAAAGACACATTATCTCCACAGAAACCTCCTCTTTCTTATATACACTTCCATTGCCTCTCCCGCGTCTACGAGCTGCCAAAAATAAAACACATAGAACAGGAGTCCTACCTTGTTACAGTATTACTCACCTCATTCTCCGATCCAGAATCAACACACCCATTCGATAAGCTTCGGCAGATTGGGCTTCAAACCTGCGGCTGTGAATTGTAGATGTTTTTGGATCGAACAGGACAATTCTCTACAGCTGCACCAATATGATTGGCATCGAGAGATCTCAAGTAAGACGTTGGGGCGGCAGTAGTACCAGTTTGCCGGGAAGATGTTTTGCAACGGGAAGGTTATAGGCTGTGGATTGTTCCAGGGGATCTTGGGCGCTTGATGGGGTTTGAAATGTTCCTGGGGTCTTGAGTGGCTCCACCACTCTTGAAGTAATAATAATAAGTTTGAAGGCAATCTGAGGCAATCAATGGACTCTTCTTGTTTTTCGAGTCTTCGATTGTATGTGAAACAAAACAAAATGATAGATATCCACACCAAGTAACGTGACCTGCCAGATACCAAGATATGCACTCCCGGATCCCTTGTTGATTGAAAGGCATGGTACGAGGTGTGGCCCTTTGACACTCCTCACTCTCGTCTCTCGTCTCTCGTCTATCGTCTCTTGTCTCTCGTCTCGTCTCTCCTCACTCCTCTCTCCTCTCTCCTCCATGTTCGCTGCGCTATTCGTCTCCAAACTATTCTTGGCCCGGGATTTTGTAGGGCTGGACGATTAGACACATTGACACGCGGTGCAAGCCAATTCGGCAAGAGATTAAGAAATACGTTCCTGTGAAAGCCTCTCGACTCATTGATATTCAATTAATGCGCGACGGCATCGGTAGTTAATTTCACGCAAGAGTGGAGATCCTTCCGACGCTTTTCCTCAAGGGAACGCGCATTTTCATTGCCCAGAGACGAAATTATATATCCAAGGAGTTTGATTGAGTAAGATTACCCTCGATTGGCAGATTAGACAGCGTGGCAACATCTTCATGAACGGGCATGGATACCAGGTAGGTGTTTCCATTTCCATGTCGATGGTTCTTCTTGTTCCTCTTCATGTCAGACATAGACACAGACATAGACACAGACATTACAGCAAGTAAGACATTCAAGTCAACTTGCTTCACGCTCGGAACTTCACACAATCTAGTCTTGACATCCTCTTTCTTTCTTCCTCCCTTCCTTCACTTCATTCGTTACATTACATTGTAAGATCTTACCAGAACGATCGAATCCCAATTCCTGCAAACTCTCACTTGAACACTATCCACCCACCTACCCACCCACCTAGGCTTATTAAGAACGCTTTGGGCAGCCTTGCAGTTCTGTGTATATTTTTAAAAGTTCACTTCACTTGTTTCAAACGCGGAACCCTGCAATTTCTCCTTAACACCGAGGAAATTATTTGATACTCAGAAGGTCTTGCTATTGTACCGGCCGGTATTAGGTTATTCGTACCGTGTTGCTTTGAGATCTTTGCTTTGAAAACTCCTCTTCTTGAAGGGAAAAGAATTCCGAGGATTCCAAGGCTGTATCAAGTGAATAATCTTCGACTGTTAATAATATCACATTGGGTTCAAGGCTCACAAGGTCATCTGCAATACACGTTCCTAAAACTTACATTGCAGAACAAGCAAACATGGAGACAGCCGAAGAATACACCGGGCGACCCTCGTTCACCAGAAGATCACCATCTCCAACTGGAAGGCCTTCACCCGCTATAGGAGCAACCGGGAATTCCGCTCGATGCGTTTCGACAGCCTCCGAAGGCTCAGTCTTCTCTGGCAGATCAAGTGCTATGAGCCGTGCGTCTGAGCAAAGTTCGGTCGGAAGCTCGGTTTCTCGATCTTCGTCTGCGAGTTATGGAACTAGAACCTCTATGGCAGGGAAGGAAAAGCCGAAACGACGCGGTTACGTTCAAACACAAGGAACCAATTTCGCGAAGTCGGCACAATCAAGAGAGAGCGTTTTGAGCCTGGGAAGCATAGCACATTTACAGTATTACTTCGCTCGAACTGGTCTACTGGACGGGAAAGGTGGGCGATTAATGAAGAAGAGGAAGGATGGTAGAGAGACTCTGGATTTATCGGTCTTGGACACGTCATTCCTCGTACCTGGCTCGGGGTCTGATGCGGACTCGTCATATGCTTCTACGGCTAGCAGTCCAGAGCTCTCTGCACAATTTAGTGGTATGATGACAGATAGTCCTATTCATGACTATAACGAGGATGTAGACGAGTATTTTAGCGGCGAAGAAGACGATAATCCTTTACACATGCTCCCTCCGACAGCAAGTACCTATATTCATCGCGAGAAAGTCGTTGCACCTCCCCCAACTCTGAATCAGCTTAGACAAGAGTTAGTGGATGCTCTCAATAATGCTACTGCGGCCTTAGAAGACGCAAAGCATGCAAGAACTCCCCCGGCCTCTCCCCTACCCACATCTAAAGCCGAAAATACAAATCCCGCAACCCCCGATGCTAAGCAGAAAGGGTGGTTTGAGGTACAGGGTATGAACATGCTGGATATTATGACTCTCGCTATTCGTGCGGCAAAAATGTACTATACCGCTCATGAACATCCCGAACGCCTCCTAGCAATCAAATCGGAAAAAGAAATCCGAGGAGAGTTGTTATCTGTCCTGGAGGTTTTAAAACGTATGGCTACTCGAGGATTCGCCAACGGAATACGCACAGAGGAAAGAGAAACGATGGATAACTGGGTTGACGGCGTACGTAATATGCTTAGACAGGAGAAAGTACTTGAGCAAGAAGAGCGAAAATTAATAGCGAGTTGGACCTGGCTTCATGCCGATGGTTGGGCAGGGAAGGAAATCGAAAGAGAGAATGCATTTTTAAAATCCATGGATCCGGAACCCGATACCCTGCCACCACTATCATTAGTGGACGATGTAAAAGATGACAGTCTCCTGCCTACACCATTTCTCGCGGAAATGAAAACTGGCTTGAGATTAGTGAAGCTTCATAATGCAGCAGTCAAGAAAAGCAAAAGACCATTTGGAGCAATATCTACGTTCCATACTGAATTTAACAAACCATATCGATCAGCCGAGAACCTTCGATTCTGGGTCAAGGCCGCGGAGTTGAGATGGGAAGCAGATGTCAAATTTGACGTTATGGGAGTTGTAAATAGCGAGGACCGTGATGCATGGGAAGGATTCGAAGAAGTAATTTGGAAATGGTGTCGAATGGTTAGGGAAGAATTATCGGAAGAACTCAAGAGACCAAGAAAGATGTCTATCAAGGTCTAATTGTAATGGACCAATCAACCGATTTTTGTTATGAGTTTTTATCTTCATGTGTTTTCACGCTAAGGCTAGGGAAGGGAAAGAGATAGTTCTCTCTTACATACCAATATTTTATTGCACATAATTAGGGTGGACTTTATGGAGAGAGGCTATCGGACATATAGGTTTTATGGGCATTTTATATTTGTAGTGTTTTTTTTTTTCAGATTTCTTTCATCCGCGCTCCTTGCGCACTTCGTTTCTTTGTTGCAGTCTTCTTTTCGCTTCATTCGCACTGCACTGGCTTTGAAGGAGTACTATACCCATACATACCCACACTCCAATTACTTTTAGCTATACATACATACCTTAAGTACTTTTGTACAGAGCTGTCCTCATCGTATCGATGAGATGGGCACATAGAAATCAAGTTCTCGTTAGCTAATCAATACATACACTATTGGTAATTAAATCTCATCCTCATCACATCTTTACCCAAAAGCAGAAAATTTCCCCGAACCCAACTCGTGGTAGTCTGTGGTAGTCTGGAAAGCTTAAATGGTAGCGATTGCGCAATAATGCAGGTTTGACAAGCTTATCAGTGCGTGATTCTGGGACTAGATGTGCGGGGAAATGGAAATAACTCCGACTCTTCTGCTCGTGGTGTCGTAATGTATCGAGATAGAAACGGTATATGAAATAACGATGGCAAGCTATACCACTAAACCGCCGTGCCCCTATGGGGCATGAATCTCGATTTCATTATGAGCTATATACCTTCTTCGTACTGGCTCCTTCTTCTGAGATAGGTATGCTGATCAGTATACTAGGAAGAAAGTTGATAGCGAGAGTTCAATAGAGTTCGAAGCGATTTCTTTTTAGCATTGAGACGTTTTTAGGCTTTCGCACAATGGGCATTTTGGGAAAATTATACGTTGGATGGGTGGATCTTCCTTTTCTTGGTTGTAAATATAAATAGTGGTTATTCTTCTTCTCCTGTCTTTCGTCTCTACAGAAAATACTTTTATCTTTAACTTTTACATGAGTTGGGATTGTGTTATTTCGAGTATCTAGACAACGATAAGTGTAATCTGTGCTCACTACTTGGAATTCTATACTATTCAAGGCAAGCAGAACAACAAATCACTATCCAATCTACTTCTGTCATTTCGAGCATAGGGGGGGAAAAAACGCGATACCACAGGCATCTGCACCACTCCCTCGCACCGATTTCAGCGATTCAGTAACCATGGGATTCATGCAGCGTGCCGAGGAGAAACTGTTCAGATGGTGGAAAGCAATTGATAGAACCCGTCCTGGCTCTCTCCAAGATATCCATCTAAGGCCAACCGCATCGCAAACATCGATCACGCTTTCGGTCTGGAAAGAACGCCATCGTTTGGCAAAGGAGGTTGAGACGCAAGAACAACAGGAGAGGATAACTCACTCCAAGAAGACTTGTAATTTGAGTGAGGATATCTTCGATAAGTTGATTAGTTTGAAAAATTCTCAAGAGATTGCTCAAGAGGCAAAGGAGGCAAAGGATTTTGTGGATATCGAGCCTTTGAATCGTGAGGTCGAAGATGGATGTCTGAACGCGGATGATTGGAGCTGGGGTGAGGTAGAATGGGATGAGGTGGAGTGGGATGAGGGAAAGTGGGATGAGGTGAAATGGGATGAAGAAAAATTGGACGGAAAGAAATAGAGTGAGGAGAAGAAGGATAGTTGCGTCGAACATGTTGAGCATATCGAGCATGCTGAAGATCCATAGTAGTGTTTAATACCAGAGTTGAGTTGGAGGGAAAATCAGAGTCGGCATTTGAATAATGGGAAGTGTTAGGGAACTTTGAAGATGGCAAAAGGAAAGAAAGGTCGAGGGAGTGTAGATGAACACTGTTAGAGTCGATCAATTGAGTCGATCAATTTGAGACATCCAGAATAGATCACATAGTTCGAATTTAGTCTTGATAAACACGAAATTTATAAAATGACAATGATGCATGCTTTTTTATGATTCAGTTTCTACACCTGAACCTGCCGAGGTGCGAGACATGACGGTGTTCCCAGCCAATATCACAAATCAAAATCTTCTTTTTATCATGATGGATGATCCTCCCACCATGATATCTGTCAGAATAAACTTTAATCTAACCTTTACTCCAATCAGAGCTAAATTGAGAATTTTGCTGACCACTTGATATCACATGATGAGTACTTGACAAACTTAGAGGGTGATGAGAGGGTGAAAGTCTCCCATTGGTGAAATGGAATGCGCTAGATCCGAGTCCGCTTCACGACGGCGCGCTTTTAGGTTTTGGATTTTCTTTTGACATGTCATTCGCGATATAACATTTGGGTATATAAAGGTTCTTTCTCTTCAAGAATTTTTTATTCTTTCGTTGAATATACATACATTTTACCTTGGTTGCTTGCTAAACGAATGCTTCACAAGATATAATACTACACAATAGTACATCTCATATCAACTATAATCTCAATCTCTGCCAATTAAGAAACCGAACAACTCAAAGACACGGCAACCATGGGCGCCAAAGAATTATTCTTCAAGCTTCGAAAGCTACAAAACGGAATAAAGCCTTCTTGCGCTCAAAATCCGCAACTCCAGAGGATCTCCACGAATGAATCGTTAACCTTCTCTTTTTATGAAAGAAGGAAGGCGACCCACAACAAATTAGCAAAGGAAAGAGGAGCGAGAAACTTTTTAGCAGAAGAAGAACAAAGAAAGAAAAGGAAAGACGAGAAGAACCGAATAAAAAATGAGGCAAAAGAAGCAAGACAGATGGTGGCCGAGGAATACGCCACGGGTCAATTAAGTTTGCAAGAGATGAAGGCCCGGCTAAAGAAATCGAAAAAGGAGGAGAAGGCACAACATTCCCAAAGGCGACAGCTTGAACTGTATAACGAGGAGCGGAAATGGAAAGAGGCGAGTGAGATGATCGAGAAAAAATATGGGATTGAAACACCTCTCGATCCCGATGCGGACGATACTGATGGGGAGTGGGATTGTAAGGGCGGTGCGGTGAGCTCGAGAGAGTGGGCTTAAAGGGATAGGTGGGGAGACGAATTCACTATGAGTGCTTGGGGTTTGAAGAAATGATGAGAGCGAATTTTAATAGCGGCACACTGGAGTTTGTGGCTTAATGGTATAAAATTGTCTGTTATCAAAATTTGATAGTAATATAATGCCATCGAAATGGAAGTTCATTTGAAATGCAAAACTTCGTGACAGAATGGACATTGTGGACAACACTCAAACACAAGGTGTTTTAATACAATACGACATCCCATGAAAGGCACTGGCATGCTACCCAGTTGCTGTACAATAGAAATAAAAGCAGGTTCGAGACAGCGTCAGGGAGAGAGAGGTCAATAGACCTGCGGCGATGGAAGGCATCGAGCGTCTTGCACAACTACTGGCTAGACCTGGCCGCCTGAACACCTTTTAAGAGCGCAAGTGCTCATCCTGAATTTAAAGCCACTTGCTTTAGATCGACGTACTCCTTTCCAAATTCCAACCGTTTACTTCTTTTCTTCATCTTATATAAAGTTTTCGGAAACAGCAAGAGAAGGAAGGAATATCTGAGCATTCGACGAACAAACGAATTTACATCCGCTGTCATAATTTTACTCCTTTGAGAGAAAAGACTTGACACTTTCGTATAGAACTATAAGAAGGGAGCAGCCCTCGAGGTAGCATGATCGTACCTCCCTCATCGACGACATGAGGTGAGCAATATCACTGGATGCTGTAGTGATAAATCTGGGTCAAATTCTTACTCTAAACACACCTCATATGCAGAATGTAAGCTTGTCATTGGTTCTAAGCTCACACCCCGCCATATACTAACAATAACCAATTAGTTGCCCTCTGAAATGAGGATGACAATGAAAAATGATGAAACCAAAAATGAAAATCCCTGCCCAACACGTCTCGCGTCGCGTCTCCCCATATTTTTCTTTTCCCACTCACCGAAACTTTGTTTCGGCAGTCTTCCAAAACCAAACCCAACCCCGAACTTTCATCTTCAATCACACTCGCTCAGTCAATTTCACCTATACCCTCTTTAACAAATTTCTCTCCAACATTCCAATCTCAATGTCCACACTTCCACCCAATTCTCCAACCTCACCGCTTCCAAAACGTCAAAAGACTTCGTCCTCGAGCTCTCCGAGTAAATCTACTCCCGCAGCCGCAGCCGCAGCCGCAGCCACCTCTTCTCTCCAAGAAATCATGTCTTCCACTCCAAGCACCGCGCCCACTACAACTTCAGCACCTGCAACAAACGGTTCAGCCCCCGCCCCCGCCCCCACACCC
>PHWZ01000736.1:0-12310 GCA_004379285.1 Botryotinia calthae
CCTTCATTCTGATCAAATGGTAACCATTTCGTAGGTCCATCTTGGTAAATATCGTAGCTCCGCCTAATCGATCTCTCAATTCCGTAGCTAATGGAAATGGATATCGATCTTTCTTGGTAAGCGTATTGAGCTTTCTGTAGTCCACAACTAATCTCTTAATACCATCCTTCTTAAGTACCCACATAATTGGACTTACCACTTGGGATACGGATTCCCTGATCTATTTTTTGGCTAAATTGTCGTCGATATATTCCCTGAGTATCTTTAACTCATCGGCTGATATTGAATAAATTGGAGTGTGCACAGGTATCTTGCCTTCCTCCAATATTATCTCATAATCCCATAGCTTGTATTCCGATAAAGCCTCATAGTTCCCAGGTTCCCTAAAGACCTATTCGTATTTCTTGTATTGTTCTGGTATCATAGGATTCTCTTTTACCTCGATTACGATTTCGTGTTGTATCGTTGGCTTCTACATTTGTAGAGAAGGTGTACTATTCTTCACTCTTAATAGAAAACCCTGGATTAGATGTCCTATATCGCTGGTATTGTTTGTATTCAACTCTCCTTAACGTGTGTTATATCTCGCAGATGCCTCTAGTATATCCTTGTAATCGCTATTGTATTAATCAAATAACACTAATCCTTATATCCAATCTATTTTCGAGTTGTAAGCCTTCAACCAAGGCATCCCTAAGATAATCTATTGTTGATCCAATAATACAATATCAAATTGTATAACCTTTGTATATTGGATTATACTTATTTGTATTAATATTGTCTTCTGCGAAATCTTTCCATCAGACCCTACTAGCTGGCCATCAATTAACTGTAATCGGTAGAGGTGTTGTTTTATCTGAAGTGGTATTCCCAAGTACTTTACAGTTTTTGGTGTAATAAAATTTCCTGTAGTTCCTGAATCTATTATAGCTAATTGTATGTGTTCATTTATTTTGACCTTGCAGTATATCTGTCCTACTTGTCCTATAGCATTCAATTGTAATATAATTTTGCATTCTTTTGTAAAGTTATCTATACCTTTTCGTTATTTCTTAGCTCTCTTTCTCTTTGGAAATCATTCAATAGCTTTTTTATCAAATCGATGAATTCCACAGAATTCGTTATAGCAAGTAGTCCAACTTATCCTGGTGTATTTTGCTTTTATCTTTTCCTGAGGACTTTCCTTTGTTACATCCTTTTCCATTATTGAAGGTATTGGAGTTCGGTAATACTCTATTTCTTATAGATCTAGAGCGTTCAAGTCTTTCTCATTTCTTAGTAATTCTTCATTTAATCGTTATAGTTTCTCGAAAGTAGTGGTATTAATATCCTTAAATGAATCCGTATTTTTATAGAATGTGAAGGTAGTGTTGAGTTGGCCTTTATCGAATTTAGATTTGAAATTTCCTCTTCTTGCTTCTGTTTTCTTGCTTCGGCAACTCGCTGCTCGATGTTCTACTTTTTTATATTCAAAGTATAAATTATTCTTTTGTTTTTGTCGCTTCTCTGGATTGTCATTGTTATTTGTATAATGTGTAGTATTCAGTTTTATAGGATCTTTATATTGCTATAAATTGTATTGTGATTTATCTTCATTTTTGTAATAGCGTTTTTGTTTTTGATTGGTTTAGGATTTGTAGAATCGTTGATTCTATTTGTATTTGTATAGACGATCGTTGGTTTCGATAGAGCTTTTGATTAATTCGTTCAAGTTTGTATTTTTGCTTTTTCTGTTGAGTTTCAAGTGTACTTCTGGTTTGAGTTCCTTGTGGTAATAACTTATGATTGCGGTTTCGTTCTATTTAGTAGTTTCTGTATATCTTTAGAACTTTGTAGTATATTTTAATGCTGAATTTGTTTGCTTGAAACTGAAAACCTTTTCTTTTATTACCTCTAACTCATTAGAATTCCTAAAGATTTTTCGAATCTCCATTTTGAATCCTTCGAAACTGTTGAAGATCGTTTTGATAGATTGTATACAAGCTCACTTGTCATGCTTGAAATAATTGCACAAATATAGTTGAATCCATTTGCTTGCTTCTTTTTTAAGGTAAAATACTATCTATATACTTTTAGATTTTTTAATAATGAACTTGTCCTTATTGAATTTAAAATAGATTTCAAGCTGTAAAAAGAATGTATCGAGTTCCTATCGACTACTTTGGTATTTGTTAGATAAAACAATCTTGAGAATCTCGATAATAGTAATCTCCTTAAAAACATTTATCATCTCGATATCATCGATATCGATTGCTGGGGTACATTGTCCTCCTGAAAGATTAGTGGAAGCCATATTATGATTAAATATATTGAATCAATACTTGAAGCAGAAATAGTGCTCAAAATGTTATGGGAGCTGCTTCTAAGGTTATGTGGAAATGTCTAGAGATCTTTTGAGGTGGTTTAGACTAGATTTCAAGTAGGAATTCAATAGAATAATAACTGATTACAATTTTCATAACTATAGTAATAAAACTAATGATTGTTTTGAATACGAAGCTCTATATTGTAATGAAATCCATTTCTTTATATAGACCTTTGTTTTCCCTATAAATCGATAAGTCGATAACTGCAAAGCCGATATCAACAAAGTCGATTGTTGCAAAATCGATTGCAACAAGTCGGCTTGTTATATGATAGATATTTTGATATCCTAGTTTATTTGATTTATTTATAACTTTGTATCCTTTTTGTAAAGTTATAAAGTGCTAGACTTCTTCTTATTTTCAATCGTGTGATAGGTAATTCGAACTGGTCTTGTGATTCGTTACCTTGTTACTAAATCCGTTGTAACAATATACTAGAATGTCATCCAAGTAGTATATACAATAAGTGTTCAAATATTACAATAATACATTATTCATAAGCCTTATAAACGTAGCTAATATATTAGTTAGCCTGAATAGCATAACTTGATATTCGTATAACCCGTATCGTATCTTGAAAGCAGTTTTCTATTCTTCGTCTTCTTTCATTCTGATCAAGTGGTAACCATTTCGTAGATCCATTTTGGTAAATATTATAGCTCCGCTTAATCGATCTCTTAGTTCTATAACTAATGGAAATGGATATCGATCCTTTTTAATAAGTGTATTGAGCTTTCTATAGTTCATAATTAGTTTCTTAATACCATCCTTCTTAGGTACCTATATAGTTGGATTTACCACTTGGGATACAGATTCCCTAATCCATCCCTTGACTAAATTGTTGTTGATATATTCCCTGAATGTCTTTAACTTATCGACTAACATTGAATAAATTGGGGTATACACAGGCATTTTGTCTTCCTCCAATATTATCTTATGATCCTATAACTTGTGTTTTGGTAAAGCTTTATAGTTTCTAGGTTCCTTAAAGATCTATTCGTATTTTCTATACTGTTCTAGTATCATAGGATTCTCTTTTACCTCGATTACGATTTTGTACCATACAATTGGTTTTTACATTTGTAAAAAAGATATACTATCCTTCACTCTTAATAAAAAACCCTGGACTAAATGTCCTACATCGCCAATATTATTCGCATTCAACTCTCCTTGGCGTGTATTACATCTCGCAAACACCTCTAGCGTATCCTTATAATCGCTTTTATATTAATCAAATAACACTAATCCTTGTATTCAATCTATTTTCAGGTTGTAAGCCTTTAACCAAAGCATCCCTAAGATAATCTATTATTAACCCAATGATACAATATCAAGTTATATAACCTCCATATACTGGATTATACTCATTTGTACTAATATTATCTCCTACAAAATCTTTCCATCAGATTCTACTAGCTAGCCATTAACTAACTACAATCAGTAGAGGTATTGTTTCGTTTGAAATAGTATTTCTAAGTACTTCACAGCTTCTAATACAATAAAATTTCCTATAACTTCTGAATCTATTATAGCTGATTATATGTATCCATTTATTTTGATCTTACAATATATCTATTCTACTTATCCTGTTATATTTAATTATAATATAACTTTGCAAACTTCTCGCAAGATTATATTGGAGATTAAATCCTTACTTATTACTTTGTTTCAATACTCCTTAGCTTTTTTCTTCTATAGAAACTACCCGATAGCTTCTTTATCAAATCAATGAATTCTATAGAATTCGTTATAGTAAGCAGTCCAACTCATCCTGGCGTATTCTACTTCTATCTCTTCCTAAGGAATTTCCTCTATTACATCCTCTTCTATTACTGAAGGTATTGGAATTCGATAATATTCTATTTCCTATAAATCTAAAACATTCAAGCCTTCCTCATTTCTTAGTAATTCTTCATTTAATCGTTATAATTCTTCGAAAGTAATAATACCAGTATCCCCAAATGAATCCATACTTTCATAGAATATAAAGATAATATTAAATTAACCTTTACCAAACTTAGATTTGAAACTACCTCTTTTTGCTTTTGTTTTCTTACTTCAGCAACTCACTACCCAATACTCTGCTTTTCCATATTCAAAACATAAATTATTCTCTCATCTTCGTCGCTTCTCCGAATTATCATTGTCATTCACATGATATATAACATCCAATTCCATAGGATCCCTATATTGCTATAGATTGTATTATAATCTACCCTCATTTTTATAATAGCATTTTTACTTTTGATTGGCTTAAGGTTTGTAGGATCACTGATTCTATTTATATCTATATAAACAATCATCAACTTCGATAAAGCTTTTGATTAATTTGTTCAAATTTACACTCTCACTTTCCCTATCAAGTTCTAAACATATTTCTAGTTTGAATCCCTTGTAGTAATAATTTATAATCGCGATTTCATCCTATTTAGTAATTCCTATATATCTTCGAAACTTTATAACATATTTCAATACTAAATCTATCTACTTGAAACTAAAGACCTTTTCTTTTACTACCTTTAACTTGTTAGAATTCCCAAAGATTCTTCAGATTTCAATCTTGAATCCTTTGAAACTATTGAAGATCGTTTTAGTGGATTGTATACAAGCTCATTCGTTATATTCAAAATAATCGCGCAAATATAGTTGGATCCATTTGCTTGCTTTTCCTCTGAAATAAAATACTACTTATACACTCTTAGATTCTTTAGTAATGAACTTGTCTTTATTGAATCTAAAATAAATCTCAAACTATAAAAGGAATATATCAAATTCCTATCGACTATTTTAGTATTTGTTAGGTAAAGTAATCTTGAGAGTCTTAGTAATAATGATCTCCTTAAAAACATCCATCATTTCAATATCGTCAGTGTCGATTACTGGGGCATATTGTTCTTTTAAAAGATTGATGGAAGCTATATTGTGATTAGATATATTGAATTGATACTTGAAGCAGAAATGATACTCAAAGTATTACAGGAGCTGCCTCTAGAGTTATATGGAAATATCTAAAGATCTTTCAAAATGGTTTAGACTAGACTTTAAATAAAAATTCAATAGAATAATAACTGATTACAATTTTCATAACTATAGTAATAAAACTAATAATTGTTTTGAATACGAAGCTCTATATTATAATGAAATCTATTCTTTTATATAAACCTTTATTCTTTTTATAAATCGATAAATCGATAACCGCAAAGCCGATATTAATAAAATCGATTGTTGCAAAGTCGATTGCTACAAAATCGATTGCAATAAGTCGGCTTGTCATATGACAGATATCCTAATATCCTAGCTTATTTGATCCATTCATAACTCTGCACCTTTTCTTCAAAGTTATGAAGTGCTAGACTTCTTCTTACTTTCGATCATGTGATAGGTAATCCGAACTAGTCTCGTGACTCGTTACCTTGTTACTAAATCCGTTGTAACATATATAAATAATTTTCAAATATTTTTAATATTTTAATAATTAAAAGATTTGTTAAAGGATAAAATCTTCTTCTATATATTCACAAGATTATCTACTCTTATAAAAAGCATAACCTAAATTCGATAAATAGAAGTGAAGTAATAATTTAAAATGGAAACCACAATTCCCTTTTACTTTTTTTAATTAATAATGTTATTACGATTTTTAATTGGTGCTATTTCGTTATTTGTGTATATATCGAGGTAGAAAGATATAATTATTATACTGTTACAACGGATTAGTAACAAGGTAACGAATCACGAGACCAGTTCGGATTATCTAGGAGTAGATAAAATAAACTAGGATATTAGAACATCTGTTATGTGACGAGTCGACTTGTTGAGATCGGCTTTATCGCAATCGATTTTGTGGCAATCGACTTTGTGATAATCGATTTTGTCGATATCGGCTTTGTGGTTATCGATTTGTCGATTCCTAGGGAGAACGAAGGTCTATATAAGGAATGGGATTTCATTACAATATAGAGCTTTGTGCTCAAGAATAATTATTAGTTTTATTACTATAATTACAAGAATTGTAACCAATTATCATTCTATTGAATTCCTACTTGAAGTTTAGTTTAAACCACTTCGAAAGATCTTTAAACACTTCCACATAACCCTAGAGACAGCTCCTGTAACACTTTGAGCACCATTTCTACTTCAAATATCAATTCAATATACCCAACCGCAATATAGCTTCCATTAATTTTTCAAAAGGATAATGTGCTTTAACAACCAACACCAACAATATCGAAATGATAAATACTCCTAAGGAGATCACTATTACCAAAACTCTCAAGATTGCCTTACCTGATAAATACCAAGGTAGTCGATAGGAACTCGATACATTCCTTTTACAACTTGAAATCTATTTTAAATTCAATGAAGACAAGTTTATTACTAAAGAATCTAAAAGTGTATAAACAATATCTTATTTCAAAGGAAAAACAAACAAATGAATTCAACTATATTTGCACAATTATTTCGAGTATGACGAGTGAGCTTGTATACAATCTATCAAAACAATCTTCAATAGTTTCGAAGGATTCAAGACTGAAATCCGAAAAATCTTTGGGAACTCTAATGAGCTAGAGGTAGCAAAAGAAAAGGTTTTCAGCTTCAAGCAAACAGGTTCAGCATTGAAGTATACCACAGAGTTTCGAAGATATGTAGGAATTACTAAATGAGATGAAATCGTAATCATGAGTCATTACCGCAAGGAACTCAAACTAGAAGTATACTTAGAATTTGATAGGGAGAGCGAGAGTACGAATCTAAACAAATTAATCAAAAGCTTTATCGAAGTCGATAATTGTTTATACAGATATAAATAGAATTAGTGATTCTATAAATCCTAAGTTAATCAAAAGTAAAAATGTTATTACAAAAATGAAGGTAGATTATGATACAATTCATAGCGATATAGAGATCCTATAGAATTGGATGTTATATATCATACAAATAACAATAACGATTCGGAGAAACAATAAAAACGAAAGAATAATTTATACTTTGAATATGGAAAAGCAGAGTATCGGGTAACAAGCTGCCGAAGCAAGAAAACAAAAGCAAGAAGAGGTAGTTTCAAACCTAAGTTTAGCAAAGGCTAATTCAATGCTATCTTTACATCCTATGAGGATATAGGTCTACTTAAGAATACTAATACTATTACTTTCGAAGAACTATAGCAATTAAATAAAGAATTACTAAGAAATGAGGAAGGTTTGAATGCTTTAGATCTATAGGAAATAGAGTATTATCGAATTTTAATACCTTTAGTAATGGAAGAAGATATAATAGAGGAAAGTTCTTAGAAAAAAACAGAAGCAGAATATGCCAGGATAAGCTGGATTGCTTGCTATAACGAATTCTGTGGAATTCATTAATCTAATAAAAAAGCCACCAGATGGTTTTCAAAGAGAAAGAGAGCTAAAAAACAATGAAAAGGTATAGATAATTTTGCAGAAGAATGTAGAGTTATATTATAGCTAAATGCTACAGAACAAACAGGATAGATATATTGCAAGATCAAAATAAATGAACACATATAAGCAGCTATAATAGATTCAGAAGCTACAGAAAATTTTATTACACCAAAAATTGTAAAGTATTTGGGAATATTATTTCAGATGAAACAATACCCCTATCGATTGCAATTAATTGATAGCCAGCTAGTAGAATCTAATAGAAAGATTTCGTAGGAGATAATATTAGTATAAATGAGTATAATCTAGTACACGAAGATTATATAGCTTGATATTGTATTATTGGGTCAACAACAAATCATTTTAGAGATACCTTGATTGAAGGCTTACAATCCGAAAATAAATTAAATACAAGGATTAGTGTTATTCGATTAGTGCAAGAGTGATTATAAGGATACACTAGAAGCATCCGCGAAATGTAATATGTGTTTAGGAGAGTTAAACATAAACAATACCGGCGATGTAGGATATCTAGTCTAGGGTTTTCTATTAAGAGTGAAGGATAATATATTTCCTTTATAAATGTAGAAGCTAATGATACAGTACGAAATCGCAATCGAGGTAAAAGAGAATCCTACGATACCAAAACAATATAGAAAATATGAATAGATCTTTAGGGAGCCTAGGAACTATAAGGCTTTATTGGAATACAAGTTATGGGATTACGAGATAATATTGGAGGAAGGCAAGATACCTGTGTATACCCCAATTTATTTAATGTTAGTTGATGAGTTAAAGATACTCAGGGAATACATCAACGACAATTTAGCTAAGGGATAGATCAGGGAATTCGTATTCCAAATAACAAGTCCAACTATATGGGTATTTAAGAAGGATAGTATTAAGAGATTAGTTGTGGATTATAGAAAGCTTAATACACTTACCAAGAAGGATCGATATCCACTTCCATTAGTTATGGAACTGAGAGATCGATTAGGCGGAGCTATAATATTTATCAAAATGGATTTAAGAAATGGTTACAAATTAATAAGAATAAAGGAAGGTGAGGAATGAAAAATCACTTTCAAGATACAATACAGACTATACAAATATCAAGTTATACCATTCGAGCTAATTAATGCACCAGCTACATTTATAAGGCTTATGAATAATATATTATCACAATATTTGGATACTTGTTGTATATACTACTTGAACGATATCCTAGTATATTCGAATAGTGAGGTTCAACATATTAGGAACGTTAGCAATATACTCGAATGTTTAGCTAAGGCAGATTTGCTGTGTAAGCCAAGCAAATGCGAATTCCATGTTGCAGAGACAGAGTTTTTGGGATTCACTGTATCAAACCAAGGGCTCAAGATGAGCAAAGACAAGGTTAAGGTAGTGCTCGAATAGAAGCAGCCAATTACTATTAAAGAAGTACAATCCTTTCTAGGATTTGTTAACTTCTATAGATGATTTATTAAGGGATATTCAGGAATTACAGTACCCTTAACTACATTAACCAGAAAAGATCAGGGGATCTTCGAATGGATAGTCAAGGCACAGGAGTTATTCGATACACTCAAGCAGGCAATAGCAGAAGAGCTAATACTATTGATGTTTGATCCAGAGAAAGAAATTATAATGGAAACAGACTCTTCTGATTTCGCTATAGGAGCAGTTTTGAGCCAGCTGGGCTAGAATAAGAAATAGCAATCAATCGCATTCTACTCTCGAAAACTATCACCAGTCGAATTAAACTACAAAATCTACGACAAAGAATTACTGGCGATAGTGGATGTATTTAGGGAATGGCGAGTATATTTGGAAGGATTAAAATATACAGTATAGGTGTATACAGATCATAAGAACTTGGTTTACTTCATTATAACGAAGTAGTTAAATAAACGACAGGTTAAATGGTCAAAGACTATAACTAATTATAATTTTAGAATTTTATATATTAAAGGATTAGAAAATGTTAAAGCTGATGCTCTTAACCAAAAACCAGAATATCAAGAAAATAAGTCTTACGAATTATATGTTATATTCAAGAAGGAAGGCGAATCACTAATCTATAACGTACCTCAGCTTGTAGTTACATATTTATTGAAAAACAACCATCTTAGAAAGCAAATCCAATCATATTATAACAAGGATACTATAGCTATATGTATATACAAGATAATAGAGTTAGGATTTATTATAGAAAATGATACTATATACTTCCAAAGGAAAGTATATATTTCGAATCAAATGACCAAGGAATTTGTGATAGAACAATACAGATTGCCGGTATATAAACATCAAGGGATTGTAAGGACTTTTGTAAGAATATAAAAAATCAATTACTTTTTACGAATGAAAACAATAGTTGAAGAAGTTATTGAAAATTGTGATACCTGTATACGAAACAAGTCTTCGAGATATACTCTATATGGTCAGCTCCAGATCTCAAATATACCTTTTCAGTTATGGAAGTTTATCACATGGGATTTTGTAGTCAAACTATTACTTTCAAAAGATTTTATTACAGGAATTGAGTATGATGTGATATTCAATATAGTAGATAGACTAATGAAATTTGTATATATGATATTATTCAAGGAAATATGGGATGCTGAACAACTAGCATATGTATTTTTCAGGGTTATAGTAAGTATATATGGAGTACAAGATGAGATAATCTCGGATCGAGACAAGCTCTTTACCTCGAAATTCTGGACTACCTTATTAGCACTAATGGGTATTAAGAGAAAGCTATCGACAGCTTTTCACCCACAAAAAGACGGACAGACTGAAAGAATCAATCAAACAATGGAAGCATATCTTAGATGCTATATAAATTATCGATAGGATAATTGGGTAGAACTATTACCTATGGTACAATTTGTATATAATACATCAGAAACGGAAATTACAAAGATAATATCAGTATATGCTAACTTTGGATTTAATTCTTGAGTATATCAAACTTTGATATTATAGAAAATAAATGTTGAATTAGTAATAATATAAATCGAATAGTTGAAGGATTTGTAAAAGCAATTTGTTTTTGATTTAAGATTTATATTATCTAGAATAGCAGCCTATTATAATACAAAACGTAGTATAGGATCTACACTTAAAGAAAAGAATAAAGTTTATTTGCTACAACGAAATATCGAGATCAAAAGATTAAGCAATAAACTTGATCACAGAAAACTAGGATTATTCAAGATTGATAAGGTAATAGGAACGGTTAATTATCGATTGAAATTACCAGATACAATGAATATCTATCCAGTATTCTATATATCCTTGTTCGAATCAGCACCACCAGGAGTGCCGAATGCGTTATTTACAGAAATCAAACCAGTCAATCCTAATGCCATATATGATGTAGAGACAATACTAGATTGCAAGTATGTTAGGAACAAGATCAAGTACTTGATCAAATGGTTGGACTACCCATATTCAGAAAATACATGGGAACTTAAGAAAGACCTCAGCTGCCTTGAAAAGCTGGAGGCGTTCTATTAAAAATATTCTGATTTGCCCAGAAAGAGGGAGAATTTATTGAAGTCAGGAGCGAAGGATCCAAAGAAGAAGAGTCGAAAAAGGAATTGTTATTAGGGCTAGCAATAAAAGCAGATGCTGCTTCCTTTTCTCTTTTGATATACTCATTTTCTAATCTTTTTTTCTTTTTTAAAGCATTAAGCTTTTCTAGTGTATGGATATCTCGGCGAATCATTTCCTTTTTCCGGTTATGAAAAAACTTTTGTTGTTTATGTAAGCAAAGGATTTTAGTTATAGTCTTTTTCTTCTTTTCACGAAGATGTTTTTATTGGTGATCCAGTGATTTATATGATAATATAATTTCAGGATTAGGAATATAGCGATCCTTTTTATTACGAATGCATTTTGTGCAATGTTTTGATTTAGAGATATTGATCAAACAATGATGATTAGAATTAATATATGGTAAATAAGGGCTTTGTTTAATATTAGAATGTTTAATTTTATGAGCTAGAGAGATAGCAGAATGAATAGAGGTTGATTGTATAGAAGATATGATGAAAAAAGGATTTGCTAGGCCTTATCGGGGAAAATGATTATTGATAAAAACGCTTGGGATAAGTGCTAAGCTGAAAAAGGGATAGTGTTATAACAGATTAGTAATAAGGTAATGAATTATGAGACCAATTTGGATTATTTAGGAGTGGATAAAATAAGTTAGAATATTAGGATATTTGTTATATAACAAGCCGATTTATTGAAATCGGCTTTGTTACAATCAACTTTGCGGTAATCGACTTTGCAACAATCGATTTTGTCGATATCAGCTTTGCAATTATCGACTTGTCGATTCCTAGGGAGAATGAAGGTCTATATAAGGAATGGGATTTCATTACAATGTAAAGCTTCGTGTTCAAGAATAATCATTAGTTTTATTACTATAGTTACGAGAATTACAATCAGTTATCATTCTATTGAATTCCTACTTGAAGTTTAGTCTAAACCACCTCGAGAGATCTCTAGACACTTCCACGTGAC
>PHWZ01000737.1:0-12297 GCA_004379285.1 Botryotinia calthae
TAAATTATACTTTTAATATATTATATTTTGAAATCGAATAATCTAATCTATATAATTCATTGAATAACAAAAACATCAAAAAGATCTATTATGGTTTGGTTTAATTGAGTGATTAGGATTTTGATATTTGTTTTTAGAACAAAATATACCCTATAAAAATCAAATTTATATTTTCGAAAAGCTTTTAATATTTCTCTATATTCTCTTTTAATAATATTATAATTCTTTTCAATATTATTTCAAAATCCATTTTCAAAATATATAATAATACATTTTTTATTTAATTCCTAATCCAAATATACTCTCTATCCCTCAAGGCTTATATCGACTTCAAAAATAATTGATTTAATTACAATTGTATAACTATAATCCAAAAACATCAAGGTTAAAGGATTTATCAAATTTCTTTTGAGCAATTCTATTACTGTTTTTTATCCAGTTATTTATAAAAACTCAATATTCTTTTTGAGTAGGCAATATAATGGTTCTATTTTCTATACAAACTTTTCAATCCATATTTTATAATATATATAGATATTTAGGAATATTTAAACTTCTGTTACCGATTTTGGTTCTAGTTAATCAAAAATCTTCTTGATTTTGGATTCTATAGGTTTTCGTTTTTCTAATCCAACAATATAATCTACCACTTCCATTCTATTGTAATACTATTTAGACTTTATATCAATAGTATAGTCTATACATTCAAAACATTCAAGAATCTTATTAATTGTTTGGATATATTCTAGAATGAACTTTTGTATATCTGGAACTACTTTTTCATTATTATATACTATTTTCGAACCTTTAATATTAATATCATTCAGAAAGGATATTATTATTATTGGAATCAAGTTACTAAGGATTTTTATAATGATTCGATAAAATTGAATTATTAAGTTAATTACTTCTTAAAGAAGTATAATATATCGAAAAAGATTAAGTAGGATCTGGAAAGTTATTAAATCTCGATTTTCGGGAGTTAGAGATATTTGATTATAGCTAGAAAAGAAGTCGATTAGTGAAGCTACTATATAGTCTACAAAATTTTCAGCAAAGGTATTTATATCAGAAAATAGATTTATATTTCGAATTATATATCGATTAAATTCTACTACAATATTAATGATCTAATAAATGTTAAGAGTTTTCTTTTTTATTAAGAATTGTAGATTGCAATAGGGTTCATTATATAATTCAAAAACATCTTACTTTATTCTATTTTTTAATATCATAAGGATTACTTTCACTAAAACTTTCAATATTAAGAAATCAGAGATTTGTTAAGCTTTATAAGGAACTATTTTAATCCTTTATAATAGAACTACTTCTTTCTATATTTGTCCTATATATATCCAATCGAATATTAAAGTACCTTCTCGATTGAGAAAACAAGTTATCAGTATTTCCTTTTCCAAATCTATCGAAAAAATTTTACAATCAATTGCCTTTATTTTTTTCAGAATAAATCGATATCTTTTAGATTCTTTATTGAAATAGGATATAAGAAATTCTTTTTATTTTCTAAATAGCTTTTGATATAGATTCCTTAATTGATTACACTTAAATTAATCGTTTCTTCTATTAGAACATTCTTTAATAAAATTATCTAATCGATTCGATAGGTATACCTTTATAACTTTATTTTTATATATCATATATATCTATTCCGGCTTCTCATTAATCAAATAAATATTAAATAATTCTTTGAATATTTAAAAAGAAACCACTTGTTCTTTCAGATCCAATTTCTCTAATATATTAAAACAAAACTCCTAAAAACCAGGATTAAATGAAATATATAATTTCGAAAATTATCTTAATCTAATACTATTATAACTTTACAAAAAGTTTATAAAGTTAATGAAACTAAAGGAATTTACAAGATTGCCAATACATTATCCCCTCAATATATCAATACCTAGTTTTCCAACAATATTGCCAATTGAAAATTTTGTTCTACACTCCAAATACTAGCTTAGATTTCTTTATCATCATTTACTACAATAAAATATTAAATATCATCCCTATACACAAAACTAATCTCTCTCACAATAAACTATAACATACCCAATAATAATTCATTACAAACATTTTCCATAATATATATATTAATCACATTTAAAACTCCTCCCAACACAATACAAATATCTCTACAAATTCCCCTAAAATTCATTACATCTACACTAATACCCACAATATTTATTTGAACTAAACTAACTAATAAATTAAACTTCCTAACCACAACAAAATCAATCAAATTAATTATCAAACCTAAATCCAGAATTACATTAATTAAATCTAAACCATTAATACAGATTTTGATTTTCAAAAGACTTTCTCAATCCTTATTAATAATATATACTAACTCAATATAATTCACTTACTCTAATCCTTCAAACCAAAGATTTATAAGGAATCAATTAATAACACTAATCAAATAACTATTCAAATCTGAAAATATCATAGAATCCTCTATTTTGATTATCCATCTCTTCCATATAACAAAATATTCCTTAAATATCAAATCTAAAAATACATTAATTATTAATAAAAAAATATCCCTATCAAACTCTTTTATACTCCTAAATAAATTAATCATAATTTTTGATATCAATCTTCTCCTTAACTTTATAATCTTATCTATTACTCTTTCATAAACTATTTCTAACTCATTCAATTCTTAAATATCTATAAATTCATTTTTTAATACAAACCCATTATAACTAAAAATATCCTTCTTTAGAAATATCAAATAAATATACTTAAAGATTTTCAAAGCAAATATAAGATTTTGATTCCACAAAGTCTTAACAAATCCTTTATTAATTTTATTAGAATTATATAATAATCAACCCTATTTTCTCAACTCAAAACTAACAATATTAATATATTCCCCTATAATAAAATTTCCTGAACTATTAATATTGAAAACCTCGATTATAAATATATCTTCAATCAATTAAACTTATTCCACTTTCTTTTGAGATTTATCCCACCTATTAAACTTTACTCTCAAACTTACTACCTTAACAAAAGAATCTTGATTTTTATAATTATAAATAATAAATAAAGGATTCTTTCTCACTTCTACTAATTCCTAAAACAAATTGCTATATTGATTATAATAAATATATCCACAATCAATAAATTCTTTAAAAACAAAACAATCTTTCTTAAAATTATAATTATCCTTCCCAAGATACTGATTCTAACAAAAATAACAATTTCTCTTCTAAATAGCATTGATATATTCTATACTATTATCCATATCATTCTATACATAATTCGATTTTAAAAAAGAATAATATATTAATACTTGAAGCTATATAGCAAAAGGTATTCTGTAATTCAAATCAAAATCAAATATCTAAACCTTTCCTTTCGTTTTCTTAAAAACTTTATTCTACAAAATAATAATAAAAAAACTCTCAAGTATTTTTATAATTTGTTTGATTTTATTTATTTTTGGAATAATAAAACTTTTAATATAAGATTTAGACTTCTGAAAAAAAAAAAATAATATCCATCAACTCTTTCAAACCAGAATCTTCCTCAAAATCACTTACATCAAAAATTCTAAATTAAAACTTATTCTCCATATATTATATCATCTAATTAAAAATCTTATCCCATTTTATTATACCAGATTTCTTCAAATCCATTTTAACATTTATAATATATTTACAAACAACTCTCTTAAAAATATTCTTCAAAAACGTTTCCATTATATCGCTTTTGATTAATACTTTATCCCTAATCAAACACTAAACAATTTGATTATACTAATATATAAATCAAACAAGCGTATTAGCATTTTCCTCCCTCTTCTATTTGTATTTCTTAGTAAAACAACAAATATAATCCCTAAAATATATCTTTTGATAAACATTATCTAACAAATACTTCTTAAAAAAAACAGATTTGAACTTTCATTCCCAATTCCAATCATCTTATTACTACTCCTTTATAGCCTTCACATTTTCTCAAAAAATTCTTTAAAATTAAAATAAAATTCGAAAACAAAAATCTTTTTCACTTATTCTATAATTATATTAAAATTGTTCTATACCCTTATACTATTCTATAATATTGAAACCTTAAAACTATAATATACCTTCTTATCCAAAAAACAATAATGAAAAAGCATTTGCCTTATTCAATTATTTCAAAATTATAACAAGTTGTATTGTATTAATGTATCTTTTATATAGGGATATATTAGAATCTTATTTCTTTTTAATAGATTCTGGTTTGCAGTGTTTCTTTGCTAATTGAGAGAAAAACTCTTTTTCTTCTTGAGTATCAAGGATATTATTCATTTCCTGAAAGGTATATATAACAATTGGATTCGATATATCAAAAGTAGAATCGAAGACTAATTGTATAAACAAGTGATTGATCCTAGTGACCATTACTTAGGTGAATGATCTTCTACAATAGAGCTCTTAGCGAATACGAAAAAGACTAGCTCTTTCGCATCATTATAACTCTCTATTTAAGAACTATAAATAAACAAATAATTAATTCTTTAAACTAAATACAAAATTAACAATTAAAACTTACAAATACTATAAATACTACATCATCTATATCCTTCTCACTTCGTTTGCACAAATACTAATTAGTAATATCACAAATTAATCGATTTACAATTTTCAATACAATCTCAATCTTGCAATTCTCTACAAAATTATTCATCATCACTAAAACTCTCTTATTCCAATTATATCAAAGAAACCAATCCCTATAAACAAATATAGTCTACCAAAACCACCAAAAACCCCCAGCTCATACAAATCATCAGTTATAACAAGCCATAACAATACATTCATAGAAAACAACTCTAAAAACAAATTTGAAAAAAGAACCCTAACTCCAACCCCCTTTATCGAACCGCTACTCTTCATATTCCCTAGAGATTTATTGAAAGCTAGAAAGATATATAATGATTACAAACCTTGCAAGGGTTATAAAGATCATTATGATAATTTCATTCAATACAAAATCGCTGAGTACGAAATTGATAAACTTATTGATACTTTTCTATAAGAATTCCTTTATATAGATTTCCTTAGTTTTTAGAGGGAATATATGAATTATATAAAGAGAAAAATATTATTTCTTTTTTGTAATTTCTTTTGCTGATATAATGTATATATTGATATTACATCGAAAATCCAAATTACAATTTTCGAAGTTATTTTTTGTAGTAAGTATTACAAATGGATGAATTCTGAATTTGAAAAATATTAAAGAAATAAAACATTACTATTTATATCTACTAAATGAATTGATATAATAATTGGTTTAGAAAGTAGAATATATAATATATCTATATTTGATAACTAAGCTTCTACAACTTCTACAGCATTTGGAATATCTATAACTCTTTTAATTTTAGTATTTGTATTTGAAATATCCAAAGCACTTGTATTATCTTTATTATTTGTATTATTCGGATCATTTGTATTATCTTTATTATCTATATTATCCGGATTACTTGTATTATTTTTATTATCTGTATTATCTGTATCATCTGTATTATCTGTATCATTTGTATTACTTGTACTATTTGTATTATTTGTACTATCTGTAGTACTCCCTTTAGAATCTGTAGGAGATAACAGATGTCATTATGATCTATACAATTAAGCCGGATCACTTTCATTAGATGATTTAAGTGATTTCGATGATTCGGATTATTCAAACGATGATAATAATTATAGTGGAGGCAACAGACTACTAAGATTATCAAGATATAATAAAAACAATAATCAAGATAATAATAATGCAATTCAATTATAAAAAGATACCTATCAGCTTATCGATCTTTTGAAGATATATATTGATAATAATAGGTATAAAGGAAATAACGATTTATAGGATCTCAAGATTTTTGTTTTTTATAAATATTGTTAATAGGTTGTTTTATTAGAATGTTTATATTACAAAGTATTCCCTATTATGTTTTCAGAAATGGTTCTTGAATATTATTAAGCTAATATTGCAAATCTTCTGGATTCATATAAAGGTTTGTGTAAAATGATGATATTGAATTTTAAAGGATTAGAATATTAATATAATATACTTGTAAGATAGAATAGCATTTTATTCAAATCTTATATTTGAAGAAATCCTATTGAAGATCTTTAAATATTATTTAACAAAATGATTAAAGATATTCGATTATTTTAGTATATTATTTCAATAAATATACGAAATCCTGATTTGTATTATATTAGAATCATAATGATATATAATAGTATCCCCAAATACTATTCAGCAATCTGTAATCCCTGCAATATAGCTATTAAGTTTATCAATCAGATCAAATAGATTATTGATTCCTATCAGAAAACCTTCTTACAAATCAATAGAGTAATCGAAACTTTTTTTATTAATCAATATTTTTATAATACAAATGATAATCTTCGAAAACTAAACTTCAATAGATATAATAAAAACAATAAAAATAATAGCAAGCTATCTAATAATAATAAATATTACTTCCCTAATTATAAAAAGCCAGGTTATTGATATTATAAATACAATAAAGAAAATTAGGATCATATTAAAGCCAAATATCATAATAAATATAATATATACAACAATAAATCCTTTCAGAAACACTATAATCACTTTATTACTCAAGCAAATTATAATAATGATAATGATAATAATAATATAGGAAACGATTTTATCAATTAGTTTTTTGTTGATAACAAAGATAACAATAATATCGAAAAGATTCTTAAAACAATAATAATATAAAATAGAATATACAATGAATATAAAATCACAACAATATTAAACAATAATATCACTAATTATATACTAACTATTGAAATCTTTATAATATCAATCTACAAAAAATATTATACCAAAAAATTCTTTGATATTATAATTGATACTAATACAATATAAAAATCTATTATCAACTACAATCAATATCTGATATAAAATAAGATTAAAAGAATTATATATAACCCTGCAACTACCAAACAAATCAAAATTCAATACAATATTGGAACAACAATCTCCATCAGTTCTTTTTCGATTAATTTATTATTCGATGTAGTGGAATTTCATATTATGAAAGCTGATCTTTTATTTCTATTATATTTAACAGATATAAATAAATATAAGTTTTTTTATAATAATGTAAAAGATATATTAATAAGTTGTTTAATTAGATCTTATAAGAAATACCTAATATTTCGTTGTTTCGGTTACAGATTTCTATTTTGGTGTATTGAATTCCAGAATGTTATATACAATTCTATTAACGAAGGAGAATGTTATTTTATTGAAATCGAATTACGATGAATATACTAATGATTCGACTACCCTTCAGTGTGAAAATTCTATAAAGTATTAATGAAATCCGAACACAATAAGAATTTTGAAGCAATTCGATAGTTTATTAAGTTCTGTCATTATTATTAAGTTTACAAAAAATCTTTTGGTAAATTCAAATTCTTGATTCCTAATAAGAATTATAAATTCAATCACTTTATATATATAGATATTCTCTATATTAATGGAAATCCTGTTTTATATATTATCGATAAAGCTATACACTTTCAAATTGCAAAATAGTTAACGAATATTAGTACTAAGAATATATAGGATAAATTGTATGAATATTAGATTGATATATATATCGGCCCACTAGAATATATTATATATAACACCGATACCAACTTCGTTGTTAAAAAATTCTAACAAAATGCTTTAGCTCTATTTATTTATATAAAAACAATATTTATTGAATTATATTATTCAATTAATATTATTGAATAATATTATATATTTATACAACGATTATACAAGATTATTTATAATGAGATAAATAAGCTTGATATCAACAAAACAATAATATTACAAATAACAATAAAAGTAATCAATAATACTACAGAACCAAACGAACTAATTTCTATATTACTTGTTTTCAAAGTATTCCTTTGTTTAGTCGAGATTGATTTATCAATAGCTACAATTCAACAGCATACAGTAATAATATCAAAGACTATGAAAGAAGTTCGAAAACTATATAGTACAATAAAGATACGAGATACCCTGAATACAAGAAATAGACTATCAACCATTACTCTTTATATCCTTCTATTAAATAGTGATATATTAGTATAAAAAGAAAGCAATGGAATTGCCCCAAGTGAATGGAAGAAACCATTCCTATTAACAACTATGGATAGCGAAACCTGTATTATTGATTTACTTAATGGATCTACAAAATTCAGATCTACATTAATCAAATCATATTACAGAAACACTGATGAGGCAGAACCCGATACAGTAGAGCCTAATGAGATAGAATCTAATAAAGCAGAACCTAATGTTACGGAGGTACCCGCACCGCAATATGGATTATAAGTATAGGGTAGTTAAGTTATAGGTTATTTAGTTAAGTATAGGTTAGATAAGCAGTAAGGATTATTAGGAATTACGTGATGGGTATTATGTGATGGATAGATAGGATAGATGGCTATCTAGGCTATCCATGGATAGATAGGATAGATGGTTATTTAGGTTATCCGTGAATAGATAGGATAGACAGGCTATCTAGGCTATCCTATAGAAACGAAGGTCTATATTAAGGAAAGGGTTTTATTATAATGTAAAGCTTTGTACTCAAAAATAATCATTAATTTCATTACTATAGTTATAAGAATTGTAATCAGTTATTATTCTATTGAATTCCTACTTGAAGTCTAGTCTAAACCATCTCGAGAGATCTTTAGACATTTCCACGTAACCCTAGAGGCAACTCCCGTAACACCTAATCAGAATAATCAAATCATCAACAATCAGAATATTCACAATCAAGATAATCAAATTGATCAAATTGATGATAATACAATTTTGTAGAATAATACAAATATACAGCCTTCTTCAGATGTTATTATATATAGCAGAAATCCCGAAAAACTTATTACTATTATATTTAAGGATATGCAAATTCAATTACAATCAATTTTATAAATAGTAATCCCCCAACTTTGTATTTTTATTCAGAATGAATATAACGATTATATTAATCACTTTTTTATTAATCCCTTAAAACTTGAATACAAAGAATCCCGAAAGAAAGAAATTAATAATTTTATGGAAAAGGGTGTTTTCAAGATCGTTTCTATTTTTAAAGTTCTTTTGGGATTATATATTTTCAAATCTTAATTCATTAATGAAATCAAAAATAAAGATATAATTATTGAATTCCGAAAATCACAATTAGTTATTCAAGTATATAAAGATATAGATAAAGTATTTGTTTTGATATAATCACTAATAATCCAATGATTATATCAATGAATGTTTGTATTGCTAACTGTGTGTATAAGAAAAGACAAAAATATGAGTGTATATATTCGAGATATTATACAAGTATATATTTAATCCATTTCAAATCTATATCAAATTTTCTATACTTATCTTCCAAAAGAAATGAATCTTTTAGGTGAAAAGATTTTATTAATTATCAAACCACTATATGGTATTCCTAAAGCAGAAAATTATTGATATAAGATATACTATATTCATTATTGTAAAAAACTAATAATATAATAATCAATATATAACCCCTGCCTTTTGTTTACAAACAAAAAAGATATTGGTTTCGATATCGTAGAGCTTTAAACTGATAATACTCTTATTATTATTAACAAGAAATTTATTCAATTTAAATAACAACAATTTAAGAATACTGATTTTACTACAAAGGATTATAAGAAACTGATAACTAATCACCTATTGAAATTCAATAATATTATTTTTATACTTAAGAAAAACAATATTTATTTCAATCAGAAAAGATAATATATAAATCTCAAATCCATTTCAATAGAATCAATAGATATTATTGGAATATATAAAAAAGTTTGAAAGAATACATCCATATATAATTAATACATTACTTAGCAAGCTTGCAGAACATATATAGCAACTATATACCAGCCCGAATCTTCTTTTGACTTATCAACTACAATACAAATAACAAATACAAACAAGAACAATATTATAGCACTAAATAAATATATCAATTAACAAAAAAAAAATGCTTTCAAAAATTTAAACTATATTTCATTTGATCTAAAATCACTCAAATTGATCGTTTTCACTAATACCTTTTTTACCAACAATAAAGATTATTTATTTTAAATCGATTATGTTATTATAATAATAGATAAATATAATAATACTAATATCATTCATTAATTATCTTTAATTATCTACTAAATATAAAAGAGTCATTTATAGTATACTAGCTTCGAAACTATATACTTTAATTTAAAAATTCAATATCAATACTTCAATCATTTCTATAATCAACACGATTCTCAATATAAAAGTATTATTAATTATTTGCACCAATTCAAAATCATTATATGATTTATTTACAAAGTTAGATATAACTAATAAAAAGAGACTAATAATCGATATTATAATACTATATCAATTATATGAATATAAAAGAATTACAAAAGTTATATAAATCGATAGCGCTACTAATCCAGTAAATGTAATAACAAAGGGAAAGCTATATCAAGCATTGAAGGATTTAATTGATATGAATAAAGTTAATATCAAAATAATGAAATGGATAAAGAGAATTTAGGATGGATAAAATAAATAGAATAGAAAGGGATAGAAAAATTGGAAGGAAGGAATAACAAAGAATTTTATTCAAAAAAATCTGGTATTCTTTCAGTTTAAATATCATTTTCGGCTTTATATATAGAAGATCATAAAAAGAATTCCGAATATATAAATAAATGATTGATCCTGATAACCATCACTTAGATAAATGATCTTCTACAATAAAGCTTTTAGTGAATACAAAAGAGATTAGCTTTTTTGTATTATTATAATTTTCTATTTAAAAACTATAAATAAACAAGTAATTAGTTTTTTAGACTGAATACAAAATTAACAATTAGGATTTACGAACATCGTAGGTACTACGTCATCTGTATCCTTCTCACTTCGTTTGCACGAACACTAATTCTCACTCCCTTATTTAATTAACTTCTTTATCAAATTTAATAAGATCTATAATATCAAAAATATTTTCTTTTCTTTGCTTTTCAATATTTTTTATATTAATTAATATAGATTATAATTTTGAAATGAATACAAGACTATATATTATTATTCTATAATATCAACATTTTCTTACCCTCTATATAACATTACAAAAAGTTTGTAAGGATATAAGGAAACCTATTTTTACTACATCAATCAAATATTTTTAATATTTTTCAACCTATTGTTATCGGGTTTTTATAAACAAATATCCTTTTGATACCCGAATTTCCCAGAATAACTTTTGATTAAGGAAATATCTCCATTCTTTAACTCCTTTTTTATTATAAAACATAAGAAATTTCACCCTCATACTTTCGACAAATATTCATTAGATAATAATTAGTCCATCTCTATTCTAACTACATATAATCAAAATCCTAAGGAGATTTCCTAACCCTATAAACTTTTGAATTTTCACATCAAATATTTTGATATCTTTTTACCTATATAATTTATAGATTCAAAAATCGGAAACTCTTTTTTAATTTTCAAATGATATCAATAATATATAAAAAAACTTCCTATTCAAAATAATTACAATATATTCTTTCGAATCAATAGTAATTATAAATATCACAATGAAATATTCACATCTCTATCTTTATACCAAAAAATCATATATCGATTTTAAAGTTTTTGGGAAATAATATCTCCCCTTTCTTATAATTACAAATAGCAATATTATTTATCAACAAGTATTTCAGTATTTCTTTTATTTCATTTTATTAATTGCATTTAATAATCATTTGCTTTCTAAAGGCAATCCAAAAGCTTAGATTTGTATATAATTATTTAATCTTTTGATGTTTCTTCCTTATATAGATTATCAATATAAAAGAGTAGAAGATGGTAGAGGTTATATAAGAAAAGTTTTTGTATATATTATAAGTGAATGGCTATATATAATGAACGGGTGGTGAATCGCTGTTTATGATAGTGAGATAAGGGAACAAATTCGGAATAAATCACTCGAAACTTTGGGGGCAACTAAGGTGGTGGGAAAATCGATGTCTTTTCTAGATCTACTGGAGGAAAGCTATAAATACTAGAATTTGGCTATCACGTGACTTCGATTCTTTTATCAAAAAATCATTTAAATTGTTGAAATAAAAATGTAAATTTTTTTATAACAATTTTATTTGTTTTCAAATACAAATATAATAAAAATATTATTATATATTAAACAAT
>PHWZ01000738.1:0-12230 GCA_004379285.1 Botryotinia calthae
GGGGATTCGCTGGTGGTCACCCACCCAACTACTAATCCACCGATCTGAAGCTTGTGTATGGCAGAGCGGACGGGATGCCCAATTCTCTTCAGTCTATGGCCGTATGTGACAAGATGTACGATTTGTGGCAATATAATCGGAGAAAAGACATGCCAAGACTTCAATGAAATCAAATTTGAATTACAATTCTGTACAAGACTAGCGAATACCTTGTCCTACAGTGCACAAGGCTTTGCTGAACAAGATTGCGAAGGTGCTCAGGCTTGGTTTGTTCTTTAGTCCTCACTGGACTGCCTCCTAGCATGCCTTGGTAAACCTCACTATCTTCAGCAAGCGTGGGGCTTCGCCATCTTGCCATCAAACATGGCTTGCTTGTAGACATCTCACTGATGTAGCTACATTGCCCATTCCTCAGAATACACTCAATTTACTTTGCCTTGTTCAAAGAACACCCGACAGGTTCCCGATATAATACAATTGTCGACTCTTTGATGCGCTATGTAAAGTCAGTTACATATAAGAATTGTGATGGTATATCTTGTATTGCGAGCTTACGTGGCGGCATAGTTCTGGAAATCTCTTCAGGATGAATGAAGTGATTTTGCGGGTGGTATGTCGTGGCTGGAGTGCCTCTTGCTTAGGCAGGGGGAAGAAACAACCAGCAAGCACCACGGCACTCGAAATGCCTAAGAGGATATCAGTGAAGGAACAGATGTTGTGATCGAGTACAGGTGAAGGCTCGCTGGATAGTAATCGGCAGACGAGGTGGATGTTATGGGCGGAAAGTTGCCCGGCTCAACTCAAGCCACTGGGCAACTTTGAATTCCCTTGGCTACACCAGACTTTCGTTGTGTCAGTTTTTGGAAGGAGAGAATTTCTGGGAAGTCATTTAAGCTCCATTGGAACCTATCAAACAAACGTTATTAAGGCGGTTTTGCAGGGGGGGGATCATACTAACAACATGCCACCCTGTGACGAAGTTTCTGGATCGTCCCACGTGCATTTCGTGATGAATTGCTGTCCGAGATAGTTCGAGAAGAGAGATTAATGAGGGGCAAATTGCTCGTTGCTCTTGTTAACGCCTGTGGTTTCCGGGAGAGGCCCTCTTCCTCCGCTTCGCACTCTTCACTTCTTTCATCTTCGTCTAAAGTGATTAGCCCGGGATCAAGTGCAAGGCGGCAAAGCCATTACATACCCTTTTCAAAGGGGCATATGAAGGCGTTGGGACCCTTTTGTAGGAGCATAGACCAGTATTGATTGTCTAAAGGAAAAGGGACGTCAGAACTTCAAATTACGAGCAGTAGAACTGAAGTCTGGAAACTCACTAGGAAGCCACCGAAAACATTCTTATTTCCCCTTCTTTTGTGACCTGAGTGCGGCAAGTACACAAGCTGGTCGGAGTGCGAGCTCCAAACTCTGCTCTGCACACAAAGCCTGATTTACTTATTAGCTATCAGACAATGAGAAGCTCAAATGTAGGACTAACCACAATTACCCACGACTTTCTGCCGGCAGGACTTCAAACACTTCAACACGGTGAGGGAGAGGAATTGCACGCCGAAGCGGCTATGGTTAACTGTATTCCATTGGTACTACATATCCACCTCCTGCACATACACTATTGAAAACATGAACACATCCCCAGATATATCTACAAAGTAACGTCTCAAACAGCCAAATTCCACATCATCCATGCAGCTACCGCCGTGCCCTCTTCAGGTATCCAACAACGCCAGACAGAACCATCTTTATTCACATCTGAACAACGACCACCGCTCAAACCCCCACAGCCACACAGGCACTTCAAGTAAAGACGAGCCTGCCTGCGCAGGCAAACAACTTAATGTTTTTGAAGATCTGCTCTCTAGCAGATCTCCCACCTGAAAATGCTATCATATCAAATCTGATGTAATATGTTTCATGAGCCGGCAGGTCCACCAGGTTATGAATAAGTCTTGGCCTCATTTTCTTTGCAAGAGGGAATCTGGCCTGGATCAATGAAACGAGGACATACTCGTTTACCTCTGGGCCGAGGTCGCCCACGAAGGGTGCTTCGTACTCGCAAGAGGTAATCTGGCCTGGAACAATGAAACGAGGACATACTCGTTTACCTCTGGGCCGAGGTCACCCATGAAGGGTGCTTCGTACTCGCAAGAGGGAAGCAGACCCGGAACCATGAGACGAGGACATATTCGTTGACCTCGGGGCTAAGATCGTCATCACCTTGCTATAAAGTTAGAAATGCTAGGGCTCATTTCTTTGCAAGATGAGAAGTTTGAGATGGGCTTACAAGGCTTCTGATATCCCTTCCCGCACGGTGCAATTCTCAAGCTCGCTGTAAAATTTTCATCGAGTGAAGACACCACGATGGTTGTTGGGTCGGGTTTGGGATCTTGGAACTCTCCTTGCTCATTGTGCGCTATGCACCCTAATGGCTATACGCCTGAAGAGATGTTCGAAGCGATGAATATAAATGTTCATGATCTTAGGAAGCAGATCGGCGCACGCCGAAAGCCGCGTGTCATTTTCGAAGTAATGAGAGACTACAGTCATGTGTGTCAGTGGTGGTATGCTTGAAAAGACGTTCGAAGTGCTGAACGTAGATCAGGTACTGGCATGCTAGTTGCATACTGACCTTTGGAATGAGATGACTTACATGACTTGAGACCCCTTGGGAATTTTGAACGCAAAACCTCATTTCACTTTGGAAATCCGAGTATATCTCAACCAGTGACCAGCGAGTTTTTGAGTACTTCTTTGATAACATAGTATTGATAGGAATACGGCTAGCTGATGCTATGACAAGCACACGAAGCTGCCCTCTGTGTTTTTCTCTGGTGATGATGAGGTCGAACTTGAATTTTTTGGAGAGGCATTTTGCTACAGAATAGATCAGTTTCTGGAAACAAGAAAGAGATCGAGGCCACGAATAGGCTATCATGGACTCAGCGATCTTGGGGAAACCCATAAGTAGTACTGTACTTACCATGAACTGTATACTATACAATAATTCAAAATCCAAGGACCTGACTCGATCTTCAATTGCTGAATCTCAAGAGAAAGTAACTCGAGATCCCAACCTTTGAAGATTCAACAAGCCTTTTATTGATCGTACCAATACATAAAGAAATGGTATTTCTTAGTAAAGATCAAAAGTAAAAGCAAAGTATAAGATTATATCAAAGAGTTTGGAAGTTGTAACGTTGTCGTCAGGATTGTGGAAAGCTTGGAATATGGAGAAGGAGGGGCTCTGGGACTTTAGGTTGCTATCCCAACCCGAAACAAGACAAGAATTCTTTGAAGGTCTTACCTCGGGTCTATATTTTCATATTTGAATTTTCAATATCACAATTCTCGAGCAGTTGTGTGATCACCAATTGTTGAAGCGAGGGCTTTGATGTTTGTTGAACCTAGACTCACTTCTAACAGTACTTGTTTTTGTTTATAGACACACTTGTGATTGTCTTCATGGTTTTCAATGAATATTCATTTTTTTTTGTAGTATAGCCAGGCACAAAAAACAGACTACTGTCATGAGTATGGATGAATTGTAGTAGAAGAGGTACTATTAAAGCAATAGATAAAATTATAGTTTTGCTTCCTCAAAGTTTGTGAACTCAAATTCATGTATCAACATAGATATGGGTAATAAATTCCCCTTGAGTGCATGATGATGTATAGTTGATTTTCTGAGGGGTTTCCAACTTGGGAAATTTTTGCCAACAAATGAATGCCTTTCTTGGCCATTCAAAATAAGTCTCTTTAATGGAAACAAGTCAGTTACTTTTAATTGACAGGAGCAGAATCGCACACATTCCACATGTGAGTAGTTATCTTTAAAGTTATTCATTTTATATTCTAAGATCTCTATACAATGTTATCACTATACGCATAATTGCATCTCCTTCATTTATCTGCGAGAAGGGAGCTCTCATGCGTTGCTCAGCCAGAGTCTTATATCACCCAATGCCTTTCTCGCATATAATAAACCACTAATAATAAGTAGGTATGGCTTCTAATTTTATAGAATAGATCATCCCTCACTTCACAGTTCCATCATTTTCTCTCAACTGATCATCCCGACATTCTCGCTACCACACTTCTCATTCTTCCTTTCCTTGATACTATCCCGCTTCCGAAGAACTTCTATGCCATCGACCAACAGACAAAGTCCAAGCTACTACGACCTAACTATTGATATAGATATCATCAAACATTACGAACCGTAAGCTAATTAATGGGGTGTGGATTAAGCGAGCTGGTATATATATTATGAGCCGTAACACATTACGGATCCATATTCAAAAGACACACTTCACGAAAGAAGATAGACGTCCTATATACAAAATATATGTCTTGTAATGGTGATTGATAGCTTTAACAATGCATCCGCTAAAGTCTTTTGCCCTTCAGGTGACAGTCACCTCTCAACGCTCTCTCGCTTAGAGACAACCACAATATAACTATGAGATAACATCCCAATATCTACGATATCCTCATTGACAATCCAACATTCACTTTATTTTTCGTCTCATAGCCCCTCATTTATCTGGTTATCCTCGGCATTGCTGATTAAAAAACAAGATAAGAAGATGTAAACAAGGTGAATTCGACTCCGCCTCGCGTCTACTTAAGTGTTCCCTAGGTGACAAACTTGCGTTTGGTCGCCTTTTCTTCACGAATTAATCCCGACACCTTATGTGTTCCTATTGACTACCACTCAGCTCATTGCACATCTCGTTGGATAAATTCGAACATTCTCTTGTTCTTCTGATAACTTTCGAATTTGTCCGACTCTGCTAATAATACTTTTCCCGACAACTTCCGAATCTTTTCTTTAGTCATCGAAACTTTACACACCATTTATTCATCGACACACACCCACATAGAGATAGACTTTGGTTACAAAATGACATATGTTCATGTAGGCAAGACGCCTGTTCCGCGATGCATCGTACCAAGTTTCTCCGATGAAGTCTTTTATCCTGGAAGCGCCCCTGCTGGTGTCACTCCACAGTACTTCACAACGTTAAATGTTTATCAACAATGGATGCAAATTTTTGGTCCAGATGTTCCTCTTCCTGAAGATGAGCGAAATCTTCCAGGATATCCTCAAAATAACCTGTACACGATAACTGGTCAAGAGGGTCCTCGATATCGTTACTGTAGCAAGGAAAGAGTTTGGAAGCTCAGGTCTTTGTTCCCCATGAGCAAGGGTAGATTTCTGGCTACATGCTCTCAATGCAAAGATGTTACGCTTAGAGGCAAAGCTAAACGACGGGGAGATAAACTAGGAGAACTCCGCGAAAACTTGTTCCAGGGCTTTCAGCCAAATCAGGATGTGGCGGCGCCGTTCCCGCAACCAAGTATGCCCATGGTCAAGACACACCAGCGAGGATATAGTGTGGCCAATTTGCCTCTGACGCCGATGATTAATCCATACACTGGCGAGCCTGTACCAGAATATGCTATATCTGCACCAAAATTTGTTACACCGGCTCTAGGACCGTCTGAGGAGACTATCTCAAGGCACAAAGAGCTCATAGAACTGCGGTCCGAGGCAGGAAGGCTTCAGTCCCGTCTTGCTGGACATGAAAGGATCAAGAAATTATGCGAAGCAAATTTAGAGAAATTAACAATGGCGATGGGCTGTACCAGGGAAGGTGGTGAGGACGACAGAGACAAGCGAATAGCCGAAGTAGCGAGGCTCCAAAGCCGCATATCTAAAGAGTACGGTATACTCAATGAAACCCGAAGGAAGCTGAATGAGGTCAGTCTTGCAATTGATCTCTTAGCGGAAATAAATAACGACGATGATGGCTACCAGAATAACGACGATGTTGGCTACCAAAATAACGATCAAGACACGGTTCTTCCCAATATTGAGGAGGAATGGAGTAACGCATCATTCGTTATCCCTGAGTACTTTGATAATGCAAGCGAAGCAGGCGTTGGATTTGCTGGTCGAAGAAACGATTTATTACGCTTTTCACCAAAGCCACGTGGCTATCCTCCACTTGATGAAGATGGTAATGTACTCAGCAACAACGACCCATTTATGCAGAATCCTAGATTTAATAGCGGACTGGACAATGCGTTCGAAAGAGAGTCTGGAGATGGAACGAAAAAGGTCAACATGGACTCGGCACTCCGCACCCTTTCTAAGGTAAGTGCAGGTGTTCTCCTTGGTGATTCGTACATGCTTCTTCGAGATCAAGACAGCATTGAGTCACACTCTCAACAGCTTTCATATCATCAAACTCAGAATCCTCAACCTCAAGAGGGGGTCAATATCAATCAATTCCGAGCGCTGTCCGTCTCCCAAGAGGCCCAAGATCAACATGCTCAATATTACCAAGCTCAATCTCGACAACCTTCTCCTCGCCAACGATTTCAATTCCCTGCTCGCATCCCGTCTACATTCAAAGATTTTAGTCCGCACTTGCCATGCCAAGCTCCAGGTCACAATTCGAGTTATTTACAACCCCAGAAAGCTACGAATGATTCCGCACAACGCTACCCGTTAACCACACACACTTCTGACTTAAATCTATACCTCTCCGAAAATCGCAATTTTACCACAGTTTTTAAGTTTGGACAGTCTACACTGGAAGATTCCGGGCATCATGGTATTAAGATACAGGAAGATTCTGGGAGATATCACGCTTTAGCCCCAAAGAGGATACGAGAAACTGCTCAACAAGCACAACAACAACAAATACAACAAGTACATCAATTCCAACCAGATGATTCAAAGGAAACTGCTCAGTTAGCGCAAAATGGAAAGAATGTTTACAATCAAGAAGCTCACGATGAACTGGCTCAAGAACAACTAGTACAACCGACTAAGCTGGCCCAACTAGCGAAACAAGCCTACTACCAAATGGCTCAGAATGATCGGACCCAAGAACAACTCGCTCTGAATGCAAGAGACGTTTATGACCAACTAGCTTACCAGGAACGAGCTCAACAAAACGAACCGGCCCACAAGCCGAATCTAGCTCACTATCAATCGAATCAAAGTCAACTCGCTCAAAATACAAGAAACTTTTACGACCAACAAGTTCTCGAGCAACAGTATCAAGACCAACTAGCTCAAAAGGCACGAGATGCAAGAGACGTCTACGACCAACGAGCTTATGAGGAACGAGCTGAGAAGGAACGAGCTCAACAGAACCAACTAACCGAATGCATTCATCACGCTCACGATCAACTCTCCCAAGTATCTCAGCAAACCCAGCTCGCTCGACATGAATGCCAAGAATTCCAAGCCCAGAAATCACAACACCAAGCAAGATACCAAAGTCAACCCTTTCATTCCCTCCCAGCCTTCCAATCCTCACAAACCCCCGAATCAGCCCAGCCAAACCAGCCCGTCCAGTTCCCTAAGCGACGCGCTGAAGAATCTTCAGAATTGCTTCCCCAATCTGAAGATTCTATCCGACGATCCAAGAGAGTTAGATACCGAGAAGAGATAGATACGGAGATGATGGAACAGCAAGACACGCGTGCGGAGCGGGTGCAGCGACGAGAGGAGGTGTTAGAGTTGCAACAGGTGGAGAAGGCCACTCAACATTCGTCTGAGGAGGTGCGGAGATTGAAGAAGGGATGAGAAGGGGTAAGAGGGTATGATTTATGGGGTGGAGTGGTGGAGTGGTGGAGGGATGGTAATATGGGAGTTATGATGGTAAGGATATTGGCTGTGGCGTCTCGAGAAACGGGTGATGAGAATGTGGATTGGATTGGGTTTTAGTGTACGAGTATGTAAGTTATTTGTTGAGTTTTGGTATTATTTGGACGGAGTTAGTGTTCATGGCAATTCTCTTTCCGTTCCGAGAACGGAAGAGTGGGAGAAATCAAGGTCTCTCGAGATGATGGTAGTGGAAGGTGTGATACGATACGATGAAAGACCCGATGAATGATACGACGGACGATACGTTTGTAGATACGCTGAACAATAAGATATGATATGAAAACATATCAAATGGAAACCCTGTAGTCAGAATACTTGTTTTAATATTTTCATTATAAAATTTCACTTTGCTCTTCAGGTGACGGCTTCGTTTGTTCGTTCGTGAAACATGTGATGTTGAAATAACTGTAGAAATCTCTAGTGGCGTAGAAAAATTCTATTCAATTGACCATCATATACATGTCTTGCACACTACTCTCCGAACTCAAAAACCACAACGTCACATAACCCTCATGTAAACTTGATTGTGCACGAAAGATAACAGATATATATATGTACGAGCCTACGGAAACGATAAGATCCGGTATGGCCAGAAACGAAATCGTAATGAATATATACAAGACGAAAATTCTCAACACTCCACAACCCCCGTCTACTCATTCACCCATCCCAGATTTAAGAAACAGTGATGGAAGCGGAACCACTGCTTTGGTAACCCTCAACAGCAACAATTTGGTAGTTGTAGGTTGAGCCCAAAGTCAATCCCAACTTCTTCCAGGCTGCAAAATGGTTTGCAGTGGTGACGGTACCGCTCGTACGCTTGCTAGTACGGACGGACCAGTATTGCTTGAAGGTAGCAGTTCCTTGAACGGAAGGTTGGTTTGTACGGGTGGTCTGGAGGATCTTGTATGTGGAACCGTCGGAGGTGACACTGCCGATTTCGGTGGCGGCGGAGGAGGGATCATAGGTGCCAAAGTCTTCGACGATGTAGTATTCGATGAGGGGGGAGGTAGTCCAACCGTAGACGGAGAGGTAGGAGTTTCCGTTGGGGTTGTAGGATCCGGTGTAGGAGATGGAGCTTTGCGGGAGAAATTAGTTTGATGTGTTTTCATGTATGACGAAGGGAAGGAAAGAAAACTTACCGCTCGGAACCAACAGCCCATCCTTTTCCACCGACGAAGTTGCCCTTGTTACCGGTCCAGCTTACGGCATATTGACCCTTAGCTCCGTTGGCGTATGTAACACCACCGCTTCCATCGGTCCAGAAGGAGTAGTAGTAACCACCACTAGTACCGGTAGCGGAAGAAGTCAATGCTCTTTGTTGCAAGATATTCAAGTTCTCGCTGACGGGTGCTGCGGCTGGAGCGGAGAAGACACCAGCAATAGCTGATGCAGCGAGGAGGAGGGAAGATGCAGAAACCATTTTAAAGCTTTGTTTGGAAGAGTGAAGAAGTTGATTGCAGCAGAGTATGTAGATGAGGTGATGTTTTTCTAAACTTGAGAGCAGATACAACAACTTATATATCAAGATCGCCTACTCCATCCGGAGTGCCCACAGATCCCTCATTTCCTCCAAGAGAAACTCTAAAACATATCCGCTCTCCACTATATTCAATCTGGCCTTGAGCCGCTGGACCTTGATGATATTATTCAATATTCTCCGCAACGGGACTGGATATTCAATAATTGCATCCACAAGATTTCTACATCAAACGTCTTTATTTTCCGTTCCTATATGTTTAATCTAAATCCCTGCGTAGACCCACAAAAGCGTGTCGGCTATATGCAAAAATAGAGCAAGGTACTACCCCGCATCGAGGCTTCACACGTTCTGAAACCAAGTGTAATTTCGGACGACTTGCTCGATTAGAGTTGTGAGTGCAAGATCCAGACTTGCGAATTGGGATAAGGGGAATGGATGAACGTCATGCGATCGAAACGGTAGTTGTCAGATGTGTTGGTGATGCTTTGGAGAAGGGGATTGGTGAATGGGATGAACGGAGATGAAATAAGATTTTGGATGGCAAAAGTTAAAATACAAATCGAGTAAGTTGTGATGTGACAGTGTTAACCGCGAAAAAGCATGATATACGGGTATTCTGATAGTGGACTAGTGAACTTCTATCAACACATATCGAATCCACATCATTTACTATGATACGAGGACTAAGTACACATTGTAGACCATCTGTCCCCTTGAACGATAGAAAACAATTGCCCAGTGTTAAATTCGATCATTCCATATAAACCAAGTTAAAAGTGCCTTGATACATCACATACACTGGATGTGAGGAAAACATTACATTGGTTTAAGGTGTGAACGGGTTAGCTCCACTTCCAGGTTGTTTCACAAAAGGGGTCTTCGGTACCACCTTTAAAAAAAGTACTGGCATCCGGATAAGCGCGGGTAAAATACTACTCATGTTTGGATATATACCCATCATCAATACTACTGCATTTCATAATATTTTGCCATTGACGATTACAAATTTGATCCTCCGGGTAACTTTAGAGTATATTACGTGAGTATAAGATCGTCGTTATAGAAATAGAAGCAGAACTAGAACCAGAATTTACGAAGTAAGCTTAAATTATAGAACATCAACTCCTGGTCCAAAAGTCTTGGACATCAACTCCAAACAGAAAGTCCTTGATGAAATATTCATTACCAAAGAATATGATGATGATGCCTTACTTTTGACTAATATCCCCTCACTATTGATCAAGGCAGGATTCTCTGTCGATTCTCCGTCAATTCGGCAATTGAGTTTGTATGAGTGATCGCAGACACCTACCTACCCACCCACATAATAGACTAACTACCGATCATGCAAGATTTAAGCCCTCTACCATTCTCATTCCTATCCCCATCATTCTTCTAAACATTTCCCGATCCCATGATCAAAATCTCAAAAGAACAATGAAAAAACACCCCAGCCGATGATCTAGACATTTCCATCATATCATATACACGAGACCCAATCATCACATCCCAACAGCATCTCAGGACAACGTATTTCACAATAACTGGGTAGGTAACTAGTTTACCAAAGACTTCTGATCAAAGAGAAGAGAAGCAAAGAAAAGGCTTCATCGATTCTCAAGACTTTGTCAACTAAACCTCAAACCAGCGCATGAGCATCTTCTCGTCATTTCATCTTCCTCCTTCCTTATTTACTCCATTTAGTAGAATTTCCCAGCTACCAACTCCCAACTTTCAACTCCCAACTCCCGATATATCTAATACATTCAATTTCATACTCAGAGAAAAACACTCTCATTCCACTCCTGCATCTCTCCTATTGCATTCCCACTTCAACTTCCACTTCCACTTTCAGTTACGTACCCAATACTCAATAGCTACCTATATGCATATATAACCATGTATATACATGTACACATATATGACAATCTGCAGCCCCTCTAGAAATGTCACTTTGACCCATCTTACCCCCTCCTCTCCCCTTCCATCCCACCTCCTTACAATCTCCTAGTTCTCACTTCCCCCAGCTACATACTTTCCACTTCACTCAGTTACTTCCCTCCCTACTCCCTAAGATAAACAAGATAACCAAACAAGAAGTAAACATCCCATTCAATCATTCATTCACACACAGATGGATAATTCCTAATCCTAATTACAATCCCAATCTCAGTCCTGATTCCTTGAAAGTCCTTACTTGTCTAACTGTATACCTGTCTATCGATCCATCTACACGGTAGACATACATATATACACCCGTACACACATTCCCATCAAACGTCCTTCCTCAAACACTCTTTTTCAAAATCCAGATCCATAGATCCAAATCCTAATTCCAAACCTAACTCATTAAAAATATTTTTCTACTACCTATCTATTTACCTATTTACTTATCACCCGTCACTCATCACCCACCACTCATAACTCATTACTCATCACTTATCCATGTATACTACAAACATCCACTCACCCATACCAAACCAGACTTCCAAACCACCAATCAACCCAACGCAAAACATCCCATCAATTCCCATCCATCACTTCAATTTTCCCATCTATATCAACCATAAAAGATAGAAGAAGATCAAGTCATCAAACAAATCATCAAACAAACAAAAAAAATCTTTACATACAGTATTTAAAGGTATAATTCAACAGAAGTACTAGTGAGAAACAGAAAAAGTATTAATAATCGGTAAATTATTTTTATGCCCCCTGAAAGCGATCTCATTGCTCTCATGTTCTTGAGATTCTATGATCTACAGACTCTAGCCTTAAAAGACTAGAATCTATCTTCCCACCGCCCAGCATAGAATGGACTCATTCTATCATCTACTATAGAATCTATCTTCTCATTATAAAATCTACCATGGATTCTATCATAGAATAGAATCTAAGGGTCATAGCATAAGAATAGAACCAGTGTGAATTTTAAGGTATCAGAACAATTACATGTGTTGGAAATCACATGTCGTACACGTGTGTGGCACGTGCACCTACCATAAAACTCTTCCTTCCGAGCTTCCCGCTCTGGAGACTTCAGTCATATACAAT
>PHWZ01000739.1:0-12189 GCA_004379285.1 Botryotinia calthae
CTAAACGCAAACCGGGCTCATAACTGAGGTGCTAAAAGCGATATCACCAATAGCTCTAAGCTAATTGGGCTTATATAGTAGATTACTGAAATCATCACAGCTTAGATAGAAAGGAATTGGTGAGGTAATAACAGTCGATATTATTCGATTAATAAAAGGGAAATTTTCGAAAATCGTGGGTATATGTTTTTGTATATTTCTCCTAAGCTGTGTTTACTTTGTAGGAATGTGATTTCAAATAATAGAATCAGGTTTCCGATTCTGGTTTATCGGAAGGCTGTTGTTTGATTAGTATATCACTTTTAATAGGATTATTTGATTGGAGAGAATAAAATGAGTGGTATTAGATTGAGATAGGCACCAAAAGGTTAGAAAATTTCAAAATCAAGTGATCTTGCTTATATGTTAAGTTGATAAGGTTTATAAGATTATAATGAATCCTTTGAGAAGATATTATTATAATAAATTCTTTTTGTAATCTATAATTATAAATCATTCCTTATCTATCAAATATGGCTGCGGTAGATCTAAGGGTTTTGTTCGATCTGGTTGTTCTAATCGATCATCGAAATATGGTTTTGCTCAATCTTCTTTTCTACTTATTCAAGATAAGTTCGCTTTCGATTTTGCAGTTTCTGAATCAGAATTTGTTATTATTAAATTTGAGTCTTTTTCTTCAATGATTCTCTTACAAATCACTATTCTAGAAATTAAATTAATATTATCAATTAATAATCAATCTTTTATTCTTGGTTTTATAAGTCCTGTTGTTGAGCGAGCTTTATTTAATCCAATTGTTTTTCTATTGTATTTTGTTCCGTCGAGTTTTGTTAGATATCTTTTGACTAGTTATCCTTCTTTTTTTTATTTTTATATATATTTACTTTCTACAATAAATACTGATCCTTATTACACTGTCTTTTTTGCCTTTCTTTGTCAGGCTTTGCAAATTGCTCAACCGAGTTGGTTTAATATGGTTTCTGCTATTTTTCTTATTTCTTCTGCTCGTTATAGTACAATTCTATTAGCTGTATCAAAGGTGAGATTTTGATCTGTTATATTTTGTTATTCGCTGATTGATTTTTTTATTCAGATATAGTTTTTACAAAGCCATGCTTATAGCTACGAGTCTTTGGATATTTGTTATCCTGAATTATGTTTATTTTGTGGTTTGGTGGATATTATTGTTTCTGGTTTTCGAGAGGCAATTGCTGTGTTGCCTGGAGAAGTGGAAGGCTGTTTATTTATTAAGATTGAGGATAATGATAATCTTTTTCCCCTTCTTTTTGGTAACAGGTCTGATCCTTTTTCTGTTAAGAAGGGAAAGCGAGTTTTGAAATGCGATTCTCAGAGTTATTTTTGTTTGTTTGTATCTTTTTTCATTGCTTCTATTTAGAAAGGTTATAGTTCTAGTAATGGAGATAGTGATTTTGAGGACTTGTTATTTCTTGTATAGATTCAGTGTAGAAGGATTGAATAAGGCTTTTCGATACGGAAAGACAGGGCTAACTCTAAATCGCTTGATAAGGCTAAAAAAGGTTTAGTGAATGAATATCCTTGTATAGGGTGTATACGATTATTGGTTTTGGGGTAGATAAAAACTTTTGGCAATTGTTATTAGGATTTTGGTTGTTTTAAGAGTGCTCGTTGTTGGAATTGTAAGAGTTATTAATGTCTAATTGTGATGGATGTTTTGGTGATTGTGGGCAAATTATGTGTGGAGGTCTTTAAAGTTAAGGATAAAAAGGTATATATTTTGAATATACTATTTTCAATCGATTATAATAATAATTTTGTATTTTGTAGTGTTTGGAAAAGTATTATAGAATTCTTTGGGATTTTTTAGCTGAATATGATGTCAAGAGAGCTGCTTTCAAGGTTACTTTGTTGATCGATTTATTATTGTGGGATCAAGGAAAAGGTAAAGGGAAGAGTGTGGTGATTTCTGATTCCTGTGATGAAGAAGATGAAGAAAACGAATCTTTTCAGTAAATGGAGTATCTTTAGTGTGAAGTTTGGGAGGCTCAAAAGATTGCAGAGGGTAAGTAAAAGGAGCTTGATTGGATACTGAATGTTATTAAAACTAGGAAGTGTGTTGGTTTTATAAGTATGTAACACTTTCTGATCAAAAAGAAAAGGTAATTTAGTTAATCGCTTGCTTTAATTTAACTTTTTGATTTTTGTTTCAATATCTTACAAATTGAGTAATGAATAAAAGTGTTCGAATTTTTGTTATAATAAATTTTTAGTTAATCTATCCATTAGTATATTAGCCATAAGTAGATAAATAATAATAAAGCTTTTCCTAGTGTATCCTTAATAAAGCTATATATTTTGAATATCAATATACCTAAATTTAATTGTAATCCTTTCATTCTCTCCTATTACTAGGTGTATTGATTGAACATTATCACAAAATATTGTTACAGATTTTTTTATTACAAAATCAATCTCTTTCAATAAATATAATGTAACTATGGTTTCTTTTGCTATTCATTCAACACCAAGCAATTCTACCTCTATTGTTAAAGTAATTATAGTAAATTGTTTTAATACCTTCTATAAAACCACTCCTCCGAAAAAGGACATTACATATCCTTAAAATGATCTTCTCGTTTCCTAATCGTCTGCAAAGGATACATCTAAAAAGACTAACAATTGAAGAATTTGCTGAGTACTATACTCTATAAATAAAAAACGGATATTCCACAAATACATAATACAATGATCGACCGTCTTCATATGATCAGAAGATAGATTGATAAGATGATAACTTAACTGAGATACTGCAAAAACGATATCCAGCTTTACAATTATTGCTATATAAAAAACCAATCCTACTTTCTCTTGATATTCCTTGATTACTAAAAGAACTACTGATCCATTAAATTTGATAAATTTTAGATTAACAAAGAAGTACTAGCATTTCCTTTATTAAGTTTGAACTTCTTAACAATCTTCTCAATATAAATATCATATACTAGCCAGAGTTTCTTTGCTAATCTATCTCTTAAGATTCTAATTCCAAAAAACCATTTAATATCATCAAAATCTTTTAACTCATAAACTATCTTAATCTGATCAATGATCTCTATTACTATAATCTTATTATCCTTATAATATATAACCTAGAAATCATTTACAAAGAAAAATATAAAAACAATATATACTTTGTTGAAATAAATACACAGTTCTTCCAAACAACCCTTCATACCGATTGATCTTAATATCGAAATAAAATCCTTAAACCAAATGGAAAATAAATTACAAAGCCCATAAAGAATTCGATCAATAATTACTTCCTTTCCTAAAACCTTAAATCCATCGGGCAATACACAAATGATTAGATTGCCTATAAAATTACATCATACATTAACAAAAGCATTAACTACATCATACTACTTGATCTCTAAATCGTATTTGGCTACTAATAACATTATTATTCGAAATAATTGGTTTGCAAGTATAGCTATGTATATGTTCTCGATTATAATCTTTTCTTATAAATCACCTCATACAACAAGACGGGATCGACACCGAATAATATATCCCTGATCATTACTTTTGTAATTGAAAACCTACACTAATAAAATTGATTTAATAACACCTGATCCTACCTCTATCTCACACCACATATTTCTTAAACAAAGATTATCAATCTCCTTTTGACAATCAATCTTGAACTAAAAGCCTAAAAAATACTTACTGAGCTGATAATAACGACTTAAACATTTTGATACCTAAGATATATATATACAAGGGATTTCATCTGAATTGAAAATGATTAAATCTGTTTATAAAAAATATTTGATTACTATTACTACAACAATAACATTATACATTATAACAAATAATTATCTCTTTTCCTAACCTTTGATCTTCACAAGATTAAATTAAAAAATAAAATGAAAATCAATTAAGAAATTGAATATTCTATTATAATCTAATAAATTAATCCTAAAACATATAAATCCTGAAATATTAATATAAAATATCTTATTTCATTTATATCTTTTACAAAGAAAGGTTAATTCTGTTTGATCGAAATGAATTAATTGATTATCTATAAAAGATTGATATTGAGAGGGGTCCAAATCTGGCTTAGATATCTTTATTCTTATATTGTAAACTTTTTTCTAATTATAATTATTCAAAAGATTAGATAATTGAATTAATACTCATTATTTAATTATCTTTTGTTTAAACAATTGTTTTAGTAATTCTATTTCCTTAATTATATATTCTAGAATTGAATCCCAAACCAATTCTATACATCCTTAAGAGCTATACCTTATAAAAATATAAAACTGGGAAAAATGATCGGCTAATAATACATCTAGGTTACTCTCATATTCCATTCAGAGTATATCGATAGGGATACCAATAAATTTAATATCTATTACCTCCAAATGATTATCCTTCTTTGAGTACTCCAATAAGCTGTCAAACCGTAGTACTATTACTTCTAGATCTTGAACAGCTTCTACTCCAGAATCACTAACTCCCATTTATTGTATAATATTATCCATAATTAAAGTGACTCCTAGACTCACATTACCATTTCCATCTAACTTTGGGATTATAAATAATACGATTTGTAATGAGCCAGATAAACTCGAGTGGGGTCGATTATATAAATCTATTTCACCCTCTAAATAATCATTTTCTCTAGAATTCTTAAATTGTTTAGAAGATTGCTGATTATCTGAAATGTATATAGCAAAAAGATTTAATAATAATTAGTCTATTAAAATAGTAAATATATCTACATCATTATTATCGTTTTTAATAATTATTCCATTTATATCTACTTAATTAATAATATTTAACAATTTAGCTAATCGTTTTAATTAATTATTAGATATAATATTGATTTACTGATTAAAATAGTTTTATTTATATATATACTTTTCATTAAAAATAATATTCTGAATAACAATAATTCTTTCAAGCATTAATATCCAGATATAGAAGATCTACATTTCCGAGATATAATCTATTAGATACCCAATATGTACTCAAGGATTTGTTTTGTATCATTTTGTTCTTATCCTAACCTTACATTCCTTATCTAAAGAATATACTTGACATTCATATCAATAAACCATACTCCAATCAGGGCAAAAATCATCAATGATCCTGATAGTAAGAAAGGGATCATACTCTTTTAAATAAGATCTGAACTATCCATCAAGCACCTGATTAAATAACTTGAATGATTTTGCTTGCAATGAATTAATATTATAAAGATAAGTAGCTGCCATAACCGTCTCAGCCTATAGTTTAGATAATAATTCTGTAAAGAGTTGTATTTTTATTTGTTTTGTTACAATCTCCTGTTTGGTTCGTTCTATTTTTCTATTAGATTTATAGGTATGGCTAGGGGAGAGTTCTAATTCGATTCCCTCAGTTTCTACCCACTTCTCGAACGTAGTATATCTTATAATTCCTATAACTGAAGTATTATTATCCTGCTTGATCACTATAATGGATAAATCATATTTCCTATAAACTCAAGCAAAATAACTTTGAATGATTTGGAAGACTTTATTGTACGTTTTCCGAACAAGGAAGTAGCTGAAGAGCTTTTCATTATATATCTCCTTGATCACTAGTAGCCATATTACATCATTGAGCATTCAGGGGAAGTCAAAAAGGTTCTATTGAATCTTATAAAAAGATCTAAGTGATTGTTGATCATTGAGTGATCTCGAGATTACTTGCTTGATATATGTATATACACAATCTGAGTATTCTTATTTGAGAATACCTTTGATCTTTATCTCTCTTACTGTAAATACTAAATATTCTAAAACTTCTTTTCCTAGATAACCTGTTCTTTTATATTACAAATCTGCTAGATCTTCTTGTATAATAAAAGAATCCCTAAATCGTTTAAATGATTGATTGATTTTCTATAAGGAAATCGAGTATATAAGATTGTAAGTTAAAATTAGAATTAGTGAAAGAAAAGAGTAAAAGGATTCAAGCTTTAATTCTAAAAATACAAGGTTACAGTATCTAATACACTGAGTATATACCTCATTATTTTCCATATCCCCAAAGTACAAAGTAATATCAAAGCTATTTAACTAAAAACCTAATTTAAACAATCAAGCTTTAGAAATAATATTAATATAAAAACCAGGGATCAAAATAATATCTATAAGAATTAGATCTTTTCCATTAAACATACCCTTCATTATTCTTCTCCCTCTCCCTACTATTTTATAAAAAACCAAATCTGAATCTACTTCGTTATTATCAAAAGACTACTCATATACTTAATCGTCGAGTAAAAAGATATCATTGACTACATAAACTACCCTATAGTTATCAAGAAATATTGAATTGAAAAAGATAAAGTCTAATCCAAAGATTGTATTGGTTACAAAAACCTTGAGTATTATAACCCCTATAAATTGATTAGGCACATTAGCTATAGGCGGAACCGATTCTTTTGTTGATAATCCTTTCATCTACCCCTTAGTTTTGAGGGCTGAATGAATATATTTCCAATCCTTTATAATTCACTACTTGATTGCTTTACTTATTTCCTCGAATAAAATCTTATCAAATTGATCTACGCATTTGCCTGTGAAAGCGATTTCCATTATTCTGTAAGCATCCAGGGCCCATTTATAATAGTTTGTCTTACCTTTATTTTGAAAAGATAGACATAGACATTTCCCTTTCCCCTTTGCATCTTTAGATTTCCTAGATTAATCTTGTAAATTAGAATTGAACTGATTCATCTATTTTGATTGATCTATTATATATACCCCTTTGTTTTTTAGAATAGCAGTATTACAAATAACAATGCCTCCAAAGATTATAGCAATTTGATATAACATTTAACAATCTTAGCCGAATTGAATCTTTTTATCGATTTTATCAATCTTACACTAAGCCCAGAATAATATTATTCTCACTCCTACAATATTAAGGAATGTTCAGATTACTAATGGTCTATAAATATCCGAAAGCTTATATACAAAAGCCTTAGAATAACTGATATTTTAATTCTGATACCATTTTATAGGATTAGTTTGTTTATTTGAGGTTTGAACAATCAAAGTTTGATATTCTAATTAGATAATTAGTTTAATAATCTAATGAGATAGTACAAGTTTGTCTCGAAGATAGAGAACAATCTTATAGAGAAGTAAGGTCCTTAATCCTAGATTAGAAAACAATAGCTCTATCAGGTGATTAGGGTCCACTATTGATTGAATCTATTCGTATACCAATCAATAAGCTTTATAATTGTTATTATATACAGCCTTCTCATTATGGTATGATTGATCAAGAGTTGTAAAGAAAACAATTACATCAACTATAGAAACAGATTTAGGCTTTACTAGAGATGCAGGAATTTACAACTAATCAATTCCCTCCTTCATCAAAGTATTACCATCTTCTGTTTTGGGAATGGCATACTTGGTATAATGATCGGCTAAAACCTTCTCATATTCAAAACATTTGATGTTGTCTTGCTCAAGTCGAATGCTTTCGAAAATTAGTAGCACCAATAAAACAGCGGTAAACCAATCGATTACTTCCAAGGATGGAATTAATAATAGAATATATATCGTATCTTTTCCGAATAGACACTCAGAATCAATCTTCTCCCAAATATTATTTAACTGACACTTAATTTTGAGAATATTATACCATATAAGCCAATCTGATTGTATTATAAGAAAAACAAACATGATGGATTGTTGTAATGACATTATTGATCCAATAAAGAGTAAACGAAAGGATATAGATTTTAAAGTATGACTTGTAATATACCTATTCTTGATTTCAAAAATAGCTTATAACAAAATAGCAGTAATTAAACACAAACCGGGCTCATAACTATCACACACAATGATAGCATAACACAAGGAAGGATTATAATTAAACAAAAGGACAATAATAGGATCATATATTGAATAATAATATGAACTAATCCCCTTCCTAATTAGAAAAAAGATTAGTATAAATATTGAATCTACTTTAGCCTCAGACTATAGTGTATATAGATTAGCGCCGATATTAGTATCCATTTCTAAGCTCTGTTCCGGAGCACTAGTGTTTTACCTCGGTATCGAGTGGATCAATTATGTGGGCGATCCATATGATCCAATAGGATATTTTCGTCACAAAAAGCTAGTTATAAATCTTGAAGAGTGTTTTAAAATCGAATCATTTATTTCAATTTTGTATTGTAATAATGATAATAGTATTAATTAAATATAAGAGAATAAGTTTTATAGCAAAGCAAAATATATTGATATTTGATAGCATTATATTTGAAAGGATATAGTAAAAGCTAAAAGGCTTTATATTGTGTGGATTTTCGGATTTGATTAAATTGTTGATACTTTTATAAAGCAATTGATTTATCTGGTATTTATTTTTCATGGAAAGAATCTGGGATTAGATTTGGAAAGCTGAAAGATAATAAGATTAAAGAAAACTAATTTATATTAATTTCTTTTTTATTAAAATCGAATAAATTGATTGAATTAATTAATTTATTATTAATTGATTAAATGAATTGATTAATTAATTAAGCGAATTGATTATATTTGCTGAAACCCACCAAATTGATCAAATTCACTATTCCAATTATACAAATAAAAATCAATGGCATCATCGATTTTTTCAATTCTTTTGTTTTTATTGAATTTATTAGATTCTCTAATCTTACCTCATTTATCAAACCTCTCAAAATTATATCGATTTAATCGATTTAGTCAATTTATAGTAAATTGACCAAATCAACTAACCAAATTGACCAAATTGATCAAAACCACCAATCCGCTTAAGCTATTATATATAATAACAGATACACTCAAAGCTCGTTCACACATAATCGGATTTATAGTATTTATTATAAGAAAATAATAATCTTACTATCTTATACAAACAATCCGAAATTAATCTGTTACAATTTTATTTTTACAAATATATTCAAAGACTCTTTTTTTATAAATCAAAAGAAAACATTTTGATATCAACAATTTCATGATTTTCTAATGAAATTACACCAATCATGTTATCCCATTCCTTATCTCATTACTAAGGTTATAAGAATCAACAAAAAGAATACTCTTGTATTATAATACGATAATAGATTGTAGGGATATCGAACTCTATTGGAGATGTAGATACCACGAGCACAAATGGTGGCATTGTTTGTTACAACGGATTAGTAACAAGGTAACGAATCACGAGACCAGTTCGGATTATCTATCACACGATCGAAAATATTAGGACATCTGTTATGTGACGAGCCGATTTATCGAGATCGGCTTTGTTGCAATCGATTTTGCGGCAATCGACTTTGCGACAATCGACTTTGTCGATATCGGCTTTGCGGTTATCGATTTGTCGATTTATAGGGAGAATGAAGGTTTATATAAGGAATGGGATTTCATTACAATGTAAAGCTTCGTGTTCAAAAACAATTATTAGTTTTATTACTATAGTTACGAGAATTGCAATTAGTTATTATTCTATTGAATTCCTATTTGAAATTTAGTTTAAACCACCTTGAGAAATCTCTAGATACTTCCACATGACCTTAGAGGCAGCTCCTGTAATACTTTAAGTATTATTTCTGTTTCAAGTATCGATTCAATACACCCAATCGCAATATGGCTTTTATTAATCTTTTAGGAGAACAATATACCCCAGCAATCGATACCAATGATATCGAAATGATAAATACTCCTAAGGAGATTACTATTATCAAAACTCTCAAGATTGCTTTATCTAACAAATACCAAGGTAATCGACAGGAACTCGATATATTCCTTTTGTAGTTTGAAATCTATTTTAAATTCAATAAAAACAAATTCACCATCAAAGAATCTAAGAGTGTATAGGTAGTATCTTATCTCAAAGGAGAAGCAAGTAAATGGATTCAATTATATTTGCGTGATTATTTCGAGTATGACAAATGAGTTCGTATGCAATCCACCAAAACAATCTTCAATAGTTTCGAAGAATTTAAGATTGAGATTTAAAGAATCTTTGGGAACTCTAATAAGTTAGAGGTAGTAAAAAAAAAGATCTTTAGTCTTAAGTAGATAGGTTTAGTATTGAAGTATACTATAGAGTTTTAAAGATATGTAGAAACTATTAAATGGGACGAAATCGCAATTATGAGTTATTACCGCAAGGGACTCAAATCAGAAGTACACTTAGAATTCGATAGGGAGAGTGAGAGTACAAACCTGAATGAATTAATCAAAAGTTTTATTGAAGTCAATAATTGTTTATATAAATACAAACAGAATCAGCGATTCTATAAACCCTAAGTCAATCAAAAGTAAGAATACTATTATAAAAATGAGGGTAGATTATGATACAATTTATAGTGATATGGGGATCCTATAGAATTAGATACTATATATCATGCGAATAACAATAATAATCCGGAGAAGCGACAAAGACGAGAGAATAATTTATGCTTTGAATGTAGAAAAGCAGGGCATCGGGTAGCAAACTACTGAAGCAAGAAAATAAAAGCAAGAAGAGGTAGTTTCAGATCTAAATTCAGCAAAGGCCAATTCAACGCTACTTTTATATCCTATAAAAATATAAATTCATTTAAGAATATTAATACTACTATTTTCGAGGAATTATAACGATTGAATAAAGAATTATTAAAAAATAAGGAAGATCTGAATGTTTTAGATTTATAAAAAATAGAGTATTATTGAATTTCAATACCTTTAGTAACGAAAGAAGATATAACAAAGAAAAATCTTTAGGAAGAGACAGAAGTAGAATATGCTAGGATGAGCTGGACTACTTGCTATAAAGAATTCTACGGAATTCATTGATCTGATAAAAAAGCCACCGAATAATTTCCAAAGAGAAAAAAAGCTAAGAAACAACAAAAGGGCATAGATAACTTTGTAAAAGAATGTAGAGTTATATTACAGTTAAATGTTATAGGACAAACAGGACAGATATATTGTAAGGTCAAAATAAACGGATACATACAATCAGCTATGATAGATTTAGAAGCTATAGGAAATTTTATTGCATTAGAAGCTATAAAATACTTAGGAATACTATTTTAGACGAAACAATATCCTTATTGATTGTAATTAATTGATAGCTAGCTAGTAGGGTTTGATGGAAAGATTTCGTAGGAGATAATATTAGTACAAATGAGTATAATCCAGTATACGGAGATTATACAATTTGATGTTGTACCATTGGATCAACAATAGATCATCTTAGGGATGCCTTGGTTGAAGGCTTATAATTCGAAAATAGATTGGATACAAGGATTAGTGTTATTTGATTAGTACAAGAGCGATTATAAGGATATGCTAGAGGCATCCGCGAGATGTAATACGTGTTAAGGAGAGTTGAATGCAAACAATATTGGCGATGTAGGATATTCAGTCCAGAGTTTTTTATTAAGAGTGAAGGATAGTATATCTCCTTTACAAATACAAAAACCAACGATACGGTATGAAATTGTAATCGAGGTAAAAAAGAATCCTACGATATTAGAACAGTATAAGAAATATAAATAGGTTTTTAGGAAGCCTGGGAACTATAAGGCTTTACTGGAATACAAGCTATGGGATTACGAGATAATATTAGAGGAAGGTAAGATGCTTGTGCATACCCCAATTTATTCAATATCAGCCGATAAGTTAAAGATATTCAGGGAATATATCAATAACAATTTAACTAAAAAATAGATCAGAGAATCCACATTCCAAATGGCAAGTCCAATTATGTGGGTACCTAAAAAGGATGGTACTAAAAAACTAGTTGTGAACTACAGAAAGCTCAATACACTTACCAAGAAGAATCAATATCCACTTCCATTAGTTATAGAACTAAGAAATCGATTAGACAGAGCTACGATATTTACCAAAATAGACCTACAAAATAATTACCACTTAATCAAAATAAAGAAAGGCAAAGAATAGAAAACTGCTTTCAAGATATGATATAAGCTATACAAATATCAAATTATACCATTCAAGCTAACTAATACACCAGCTATATTTATAAGGCTTATAAATAATGTATTATCAAAATATTTGAACACTTGTTGTATATACTACTTGGACGATATCCTAGTATATTCGAACAGAGAGGTTCAACACATTAGGGACGTTAGCAACATACTCGAATGTTTAGCTAAGGCAGATTTGCTAT
>PHWZ01000740.1:0-12074 GCA_004379285.1 Botryotinia calthae
CCCCCTTCCCAAAACCGCCACAACCCCCTCACCCCCAGCAACCACACACCACTCCCCCCCTCTACTCCAAGCACAGCCCCTCCCCATGAAACTCCACCCTGGCACCGTCTCAACCTTATGCGACAACAATCTCTTCAACGGATACGCCTGACGAATATCATATTTTTGATTCCACAATTTAATATCCATTCTCGTGGTGGGGAATTTCTCAACAATGATGCCGTCTGCTTCACCTTCCAATTTGAGTCCGTTGAGAGTAGGGTGAGAGTTGATATTTGAGTGTGAAGAGGGGCCAGAAGTACTTGTGGTGGTGGTGGTGGAACTTGCTGGACTTGCATCTCTTACTCTACCTGAGACACTTTTGAAAGCACCTCCCCTTTTACCTCTGGTACGGAAAGGAGTTAAGAATGCAGGACGCTTCATTCTACTTTGGGTTTGTTCTTCGGAATTGGGAGTTTGTTGACCAGAGGTTAGGCCGGAGTTTGACAAAGAAAAAGACCCTTGTGATTCAGGGTCATGTTTAGAAGTAAAGTGCGGAGGTAAAGAGCGTAAATATTCATCATAAGCGACTAGACGATTGAGATCCCAAAAGTAAACTTTGGATCCGAGAGCAGGAATTGCGAGTATAGAATGAGATATTTGAGGAAGGCCAGTGTCTGGGTCTAAGTTTTGATCGGGACTGGAGTCAGATTGATTTGAAATCAGAATACCTTGAAAAAGCGAGAAGCGAATCCAAGCAGTTTCTGTTCCCGGAGTAGAAAATCTGAGTTGGTGTTAGTTCAAGATCGGTAAAATTGAAGATGAAAGCATGGTGATAAAGATCCAAAAGGAACAATGGAAATCTGAAAGATGACGCTCCGCTGGCCCTCCGGGAGCCACTGCCGTGGAGGCAGACTATTCGGAGCGAGGATCTTTAGAATCATATCCATCCGAACACTAGAATGACATCCTACCCGCCGAAGAATGACAATCCAAAAATGTGTACCACGACATATGTGCGGGGAATTCTTTCAACGACCAACATAGGATTTTTATGCTCAAAACTTCGAGCGCAGCGAGCTATGGGGGTTTGGGGGCTTGCCCCCATGATATATCAAGAAGAATCCTAGCAACATAAAATAGCTAAAAGTGCTATCATACATTGGGATTGGAGTGGAAAGGGAGATCATTCCTCGTCATCATAGATCAAATAAATATAACAGGATTAAAACAAAACCACAAGTCCTGTTAGAAGAGGGACACAAAAATTTAATAAGTAAAGAAAAGAGAAAAACAATACATACTCAATTAACCTAACATAAGGATCGTTCTTTGTTGGATCCGTAAAACATGTTAAAGTTGCACTCCCATTAGCAGCCTCATGCTGAGTTGGTGCTTCATCTTGACTTGGAGGTCGCCCTTCAGAATCAAATCCTGTGATATCCCAAAGTACTATACAGTCCTCACACGCTGACCGAGAGAGAATAGAATCATCGTGGAATTGAACGCTTGGGAGGAGAACGTCAGTATAGATTTTCAATTATGGCCTGAGGTAAGGAAGGGGCAGAGAGGAATTGAATATGGTGATGATGGAGACATGAGGAACTACCAATCGATTGCACTAGTATGAATCTCAGATGTCGAGAAATGTGGAAATTGAATTTCTGTCGCTCTATTTGTTGCGGTATTAACATCCGGAAAGACAGGTAATGACCACTAAATCATGTTAGATCTCATTGCTTTCTCCACAGAATACGAATACTTACAAGACATATCATGTAATCTTCTCCACCGGACAATAAATATCGACCAGAACGATGAAAAGCCTTTTGTGAATTAGTGATATGAGATAAGTTTATGAATGATATGGACATGGTATGGACATACGATTGTTAGAATGGTTGCTATATGACCTCCTGATAATATCGCCGCACAAGGATGTTCCTCATTATTTTGATCTAAACTCCAGATTCGAATTGTAGTATCTTTAGAACAAGATGCTAATATCTGAGGATCAGTTGGAGAGATTATCAATTCATTGATTGCCTATCACTGATCAGTCTTTCTGATTCTACTTCATGATGACTTAGTGATCATACTCCTCCGTGTCCTACAAGTACCTAATAATAATTAGTATTTGGTACACAAAGACATACCAATGTCACTCACCCTAATAAGTTCGCCCGAAAGTACATCCCAAATCTTGATTTTGGCATTGAGTCCTGCCACACAAAGGAGAGGCTTCGCTAAATCTTTTGTCCAACAACATGCGTAATGCTCTGTATCTGGCTAAGGATCTCGTATCAATGATCAACCATAACATGATTATTGAAATCAATGACTTACCTCCTCGTCAATAATCAATCGTACAACCTCGATTCCTCTTTTTTCAGTAGGGGGTCTACATATCAAAATCTGTGTTTCATTTAGCAATTTAGATGTGATGACTGAAGGGATAGGTAAACCTTACATGTCTCCCACCTACCACCGCATAAATAGGATCGACACCAGGTTTATTGTACGGATAAAACTTGACTGTCCAAAATTCATTATTTTCGATTGTTGGAGCATTCTTACGTTTTTCTGAAACTTGTCAGGCCATAACTAGGCATGAGGGGATAGCGAAACGGGTGATCACATACCGGTAGGAAGATTCTAAAGAATGATATATCCAGTCAGATATTGGGTTTCTTCCGCTCACCGAGGAATCTTTCTTGATACGCTTAGAAGAAAATGTTGGTGGAAGCATATCAAATCCTCACCGACATGCTTTAAGAAACACCCGCGGATGCATATTTGGATATGTACGAACTTACCGCAAATTGATGAGCCTCTTTTAATTTCGGCAATTCCCATTCACCATGTCCATGTTTCCAAGTCATGATTTAGTAAGAGCAAATAGTTACTTGATTGGCTATCGGTATATTTTGAATGGAGTTCAATGCGGGTTGAAATGTGATAAGCGTTGCAGGATGCAATGTAGGAGAGGTTTGACTCTCGGAGTTGATACTACAAAAATACTCTTGATCTCGATTCTGTAGTACTTGATTCAAAATACGGACCGATACCGTCATTGAATATGAAGATGGAACCCGAGATGAGATCAAACGGATGCACTTGCTGTCAATTAATAACCCGACCAAGAAGTTGTTTCCACCGACTTGCAGTAATGGATTCCGAGAACGGGTTTGATAGGAGTTCTCATCGAGATTTGAGTTGAATCTGGAGTAGTGAAAATGATTAGTCCACGTGATTATGGAGATGGATGTTTGTTGTTTGGTGTTTCGTTTCACCAAACCAGCCATGCTTTTCAGAGTACAGACCGGTTCGAATGTTCCAAAGGCATAATCATCGCAGCCCGTTATAGCTCATTCATTCATCCGAGAAAAGAAGAAGAAAGAAGAAAAGTATAATAAGATTTTGCACGCACATTGATTGTGTAACTTTTGAGGACCTCTCAACCTACCAAATTTACGGAAGAGGTTTTGTCTAGGGAGGTATTCAATGTTTGGATAATGGAATATCCATCCAAGGCATAGCGCAGCGGAAGATTATTTTGTTTTGTTTTTTTTTGATATCAGCATTGACTTTGCTTACCTCTTTTCAACATGTGGTTGGATTTGATTGAATGTCAAGATTAAAGTTATCGCGCCTTTGCTTTCAAGACTTGGGTATCATTCATGCCATACGGAATCAAGTTCCGAAGTATCTTTCTTATCTTTTGATTTTCCTTCAATTTTGAGTATCGTTGCGTTGCGTGCCGTACCTGGGTATTCAGATAGTGTGTTGATTGATTGAGTAGGTAGGTAGGTAGGTAGGTAGTAATGAAATTGGAGGGCTAAACGATCCGGAGAGATTTGGTGGGTGGTGGTGGTGATGGTGGTGGGTGGTGGTTGAGGTGGTGTTGGTGGTGTTGGTGGTGGTTGAGGCGGCGGGAAGGGTAAAGGGTAGTGAGGAAGGGAAGTGAGTGGTGGAAGTTTTGGTAAAAATTCCTTTTGGGGTTAGTGTGATTTAGTGTGATATGGATAGTAAAAGGAATGATATAGACAAGCAACAAGTTATAGCACGGCTTGAGCATAATATACCTAGACGGGTGACCAAAATAGATTAATTATAGAACTAAAGACAAAATAAAGGATGATCCAATCAATCTCAGTTGTTTGTTGCTGTAATCACCAAATATGTATAGATATAGTTAGATGTATATATTGAAATCCTCTTTGGGCTTCATTTTTCATCAAAGGAGCAACTACCTACCTAGCTATCTATCTATTCACTAGCTATCTACCCACCTACCCACCTACCCACCTACCCATCTACCCATCTACCCATTACTATGATCCGTTCACCATGTCATGTTCATTTTCTTACAGCAACTTAACGGTTTCATCAAAACCATCCATCCATCGTTACTACCTACGCTTGCTGAGTACTTATTACTTACTTCGTAGTACCTACTGGTCCTGATTCAGTATTGCTTTTGTTAAAACCACCACCGATCAACGTTGCATATTCGTCCGACCTAGAATTCTCCAAGACATAAGACATTGGGCCATCATGATATCATTCAATGTGGCAAGTAGCCCAATAACACAAACACGAAAGAAAGGGGAAAAGAAGGAAAGGCAAGAAGATGTTGGTGCAAACATTTCCCATTCCATTGTGTACATACGGGTACATACCAGTACACACACACACACACACAACACACAATAAGATAGAAACATACCTATGCACTCTCGGCCTTTTTCTCCCTCCCGAACATGTCCGGTTTTCCATATTCCTGATCCCCGTAACTGAGCGTGCATACATATGACTTACCGTCGAACTTATCCCAAATCCTCGTTATTTCATGCTCTCATTCTCTTGGTGATAGGTGTCATTGCATAGGCGGGTGTTACTTGATGATTCCCGTAAGCTGTCTTGTCATGTACCTGCTCTCCTCCACCAGCTCCCCTTAATATATTCCCATCCTGGTATCTTGGGAGAATGCATTAACCATGCCACAGTAATACCACGGGGAAAGAATGGACCACCCGGTATGCTTGCTTATATGAATGAGCCAAAGAGACGAAGCCGAGAAACATATGGCTTGTTTGATGCGTGTGGAGAGCCAAAGGGAATCAATTGAGGTTCCTGCAGATATTTCTCAAATTCCCTGGGTCAATTCAACCAATAGATGGATGGGTTCCTGATACCTTGTAGATAGTATTTATTATCTCAAGCCCTAGTCATAGCCAAGCACTTTTCGAGGCTGAAGCCTGAATACAGTAAGTGGTACAGTGGTATATGGGATAACATGGTCTAGAATATCTATCTAGGTTTGTAATCAATAATAGTGAATAACGCTCCGCTGGCCCTCCGGGGGCCATCGCCATGGAAGCCGAGTATCTGAATTGGATTGAAGATATCAAATATGGCAATAAGTCCCCGTAAAGAGTCTAGACAATCGAGCTGAAGTTATCGAGTGGCAAAAGGAAGGATGGGATAGGACAGATGTCAATAAAACATGACTAGTTAGTAAGTAAAATCTAACCTCTCTCGTCTCTGTATATCCAGCCCGACGTGCCAGATTTGCCACAGGGAGGTCTGTAAGGTTACATTCTAAAAGTCTCTAAAAATACTAAACATACTAAGAAACACTAAAAGGATGTGTACACTGTATAGTTTATGGTAGCCGGTTTTAGCGCTGGAGAGTTTTTCCCATACAAGAAATTTCCAAGATCTTACAAGTTACAAGAGAAGAGAAACATCACATCACATCACATCATCTAGATGGTCTAAAACACAAATCCACGACGACAGACGACTCATCTACTGGATACTATTCATCAAAATTCGAGACAAAAAAAGAAAAACGCACTCTCATAACTCTTCTATCGTTTTTCATCATTTTTCATCATGCATACGGCATCATTACACTAAACGCCCTACACGGACAGGATGGCACCTTTTATAACCCCTCCCAGAGTCCTCTTATTAGAACTTCGGAACACAACGTTGACCTGGCTTTCCTGAAAGTTGTAACAGTGGCTGGTTACTCCAACTCCTTTCCATTCCATAAATAATTTCCATTTCCCAGTCCCGAACATACATATATACATACTTCGTACTTTATGAGACTGCAATCCTTGTGACAGCGGCACAGCGGCAAAGATACCTACCTTGCACACACGCACACAGACAGTCCTTTCTGGCAAAAAAAAAAGTTTGCATATTCGTACCCTGTCGATCAATTGAATCCTGGGAACAGGGCGATACGACCCCTAGGGTTCATCATCAAGACGGAGAAAGGCCCTCGATTCGCTTGTTCTCCCGCAGCCATCCAATTGTATTGCTCAATTCAAAAGTGGCCGTGAAAGTGGTCGCGGTAGAATACGCAACAGCAACAGTCAGTGGTACTGCATTTCGGGAACGGGGTTAGGGATTTCCCTCAAATGGCTTCGCGGGGTTGATAGCACTCAGACATTACACATGACAGACGCATCGCCTCCAAAACTCTTCTTGAACCAATCCAACCTATTCTTATGCTTTTGGATCGACGATCTCCTTCAAAAAAGTATTATTCCATCGCCTCAGCTCAATGCAATTATCATGTCCAATCACCATACCAAAATAGTACCACATACATCTAGCTCCGTTTCTATATAACCTTCCTAGCCGCCCCCTTTTTCATTATTTTTATCTTCCATTCCTCACATCACACTTTATACATATCACTTGTTGAAAGGTCAACTTCGAGTCCTTCGATTCAAACCGTCTACCGATAGAACTGAGCATCTTATTAGAGATACAAACGCCAGATTCTTCAAAATGGAGACTACTTTTATGACTATTCACAGTGAGTAAATTCTTTCTCTGATCTGTTCAATGATACTAGAAATGCTTCTTATTACTATGATTTATGGGAAAGCAAATGTTCATGAGGAAAAGAGAGATCGCTTTAATGTGGATAATGATGATGGGAGGAGATGAGTAGGACATCACAAGGAGAAGTTTTCTTGTTGATGTTCCTTTTGTTATTGGTATTATTTGGTAGCGATATTCAAACCATTGGGTGGATAGGAGAGTCCTGGGGAAAGTATCCCTTTGTTATAAAATAATCATTGAGGTATTCAAATGATTAAGAGTATCATTATGGGGGCAAGCCCCCAAACCCCCTTTGCTCGCTACGCTCGAAGATCTTATTTTCATAATTAGTCGGCCCCTACGGCAGTAGACCCCGGAGGGCCAGCGGAGCGTCATTTATTTTCTTATTGATTCAAGAACGTCTTATGTATTAGGCTAACGTTTACTTTTAACCAGACCTTACCCCTCAAGCCAACATTCTGTACGCTTCAGAGTCAATCTCTGAAATTCTTGGGTATGAGCCTGAGGATGTTGTAGGTAAAGCTTGGTTCGAGTATTTCGATAAGGACAACGACAATACTCCATTTGCTCGTCAAGCTACAAGTCAGGGTGTTCACTTGGAAAAAGCTGCTGTTATTTATCATGCCAGAATCGCACATAAGGAAAACCTCGCAAATGGGAAAACTAACTGGATTACTTGTGAATGTGTTTTCACGGTTGTTCATGATGTCTTGGTTGCTTGTACGAGTCAATATACTGCGGACTCGCATGAAAACTACATGGATAGAATTCGTGGAGCTATCAGTATGATCTTTTCTTCCGCCCTATTCTTTTCAATTTCCTAACAATTATTTAGGAAAGGAAACCTCCAAGAGCTTGGTTAAACGCTTCACTGCTCCTCCAAAGGATCTGAGATATCACATGTTGGAAAACCTTTCCTTCAAATTTCGAAATCCAGTTACGGAAACTTCTACCCGCGAACCAAGAGCTGCTTTGATCCTCAATCGTTTCACTCGAAGCTTGACAGTCATGTATTCCACTGAAGCAATTGAAAAGGTTCTTGGCATCAGTAAGGAATATATTGTTGGTAAAAGCTTTTACGAGTGTATTCAACAACAATGTTTGACCGAATCCATTGCTGCTATCGAAAGTGCCAAAGGAAACGATTCTATCGCTCATCTCATCTTTTGGTGTCGCGATCCACGTCATCCTCATGAAATCGAAGAACTCAATCAGGCCCTTGATGATGCTAGTGATGTTAGTGGAAGCGAAGATGAGAATGAAGATGATGCAGTTGGTAGAAATTCCACCTCAGCACCTTCTCCAACAACCACACGCACCACTTCTCAACCTGGCAGAGAAAGCGTCATTCGACGAAACAATCGTCAAAGATCTGGTGGTAATCCCAATAGTGGTCAGGTCTTAGCTGTCTTTCAACAAATTCAATTGGAAGCTGTCATTTCTTGTACTTCGGATGGCTTGGTTGTTATCTTGCGTAAAGCTCCTTCTACTTCTCGTATTGAACATCAAGCTATTGCTCCATGGGGTGTTAATCCAATTGCGCCACATGTTGTTCGACCGGATCCAAATGATCGCTTTGTTCACGGTCACGAAGCTACAGCTCTTCAACCTGGTGCATCTAAAGAAGAATCCATCAAGAGTATTCGAGAAGTGGCTGTATTTGCTTGGGCACTCTGTGGTATCAATGGAAATATTGGAGCGTATGGACGTGGAACCCCTGGTCCCAGATCTCAACCGCCAGCATTACCAGTTTGGAATCCTCATGGACCGACCGAAATGGATCCGCCGGTTAATCAGGCAGAAGTAGATTGGGCTCGAAGAAATGGAAAGAGAAAGGAAACGGGTCATTCACTTGGTCAAGTTTTCAGAGAGGAGAGAAATGAGAGACGAGAGAAGAGAAGAAAGTTGGGCGAAATGAAACCTGATGGTTATGCTCAACCTGATTATCAACCAGTTGGTACAACTGGGTATGCTCATCAGAGCAATGGATATTCTGGTACTTCTGCTCCTGGAAATGGAAACGGAAACGGAAACGGAAACGGAAATGGAAATGGAATGGGAAATAATGGTTATGGCAATGGTCATCATGGTCATGGTAATGGTAATGGTAATGGTAATGGTACTCATTAATGGTATCTCTCCCTACCAGACAAGCTTGCGTAAAGCAACAAGACTTGTATCAAATGACTGGACAGAGCGCTGGATCGAAGGCGAATTTGATTACAGATGAGAGGAGGAAAGAGACATTCCAATTTTGACATGAGAATTTGATGAAATGTTGCGATGATGAGTTAGTTAGTTAGTCGTTCTTTGGGGGATTCAGATGTAGCCACTTGCAAGGGTGTTTATGATTCTTTTACGATTCATTTGCTGTTTACATACCGATCGATCTGATATGATATGGTGACTTGTTGGGAAATTAAAGTAGCAAATAGCTTATAGCTTATAGCTTATAGCATAGCAATACACTCTTTTATTTGCTAGAATGAGATTTTGGTTGGTGTTTGGGGATGATTGTTTTGTGATGTTTGTAGTAATATAATATATAGCAACATAGCAACATAGCAACATAGCAACATAGCAACATAGCAACATAGCAATATAGCAATATAGCAAAATAGTAAAAGTAACATAGTAAACCTCCTCAACATCAAAACCAACACGAAACTGGCACAACTCCAAAAGAAAATATCATAGAGGAGAATACGATGATACAAAAAGCTCGGACCTCACACACATGTCAAACGGGAGATCTAACCATAAACAGTCTAGCGCACACCCCCAAATACGCAGCTCTGGTTTAGCTTGAGGAAACCGTGGAATTTTGGATTTGGATTTGGATTTGGATTTGGATAGCTTCACGAATTATTAACGTAGAAGAGAGGATATCTTATCGGAAGGAAAGAACGAACGAACGATCGCATATACATCTACGATACGATACGATAAACACACATTCGTTCTTTGACTCTATATTCGGAAATTCGGAAAGGAACGTCGGTGGCCCTACGATCTGCCGGTCCTTTCGTCCTCGATTACGACGAGTAAACTCGCTTTGAGAGAGCTCGGTTGGTCGCTGCGGAATTGGGTTTCGAGGTTTCTAGTAGCGGGTGTTTACTTGCAGTCGCGATTGTATACTAGTACCTCTCTTCGATACTGTATTGTCGTATTATCAACGCATTATCATTGTGTTATCAGCGCTATTGATTCGACACGACGGAGATATTAAGAAGTCATGGCTTCGTCTTCGAATCCGTATCAGCATTATGATCAACCTCGGGTGGAGGATGATTTGATTGATCCCGATGATGGTATGTGTGTTCATTTGATTTGATTTGATTTGTGTTTTTCTGTGGAGGTTTTGGGGGATGTGTGGAGGGAGAGAGGGAGGGAGTATTGGTTATAAGATGTTATCATGTCGTGTGATGGCATACTTGAAGGGAGAGGGTTAATGTGTTGATCTTTCTATTATCTATGATTTCTCCCCTCCTTCTCATATACTCTGCATTGATTCACGGCTGCCATTCTCACTCATGCATCTACGTCTGCTAACCAATCTACCCAGCAACCCTCGATGATCTCGACGATCCCCTCAATGCCACTACCTCCCGCACTCCCCTCACCGGAAACATCCAACAAACACAATCCGCGACGCAATCCTCCCAAAACTATCTCACCTCCCGCATTCCAGGCGAAGATCGTCGCGCACCCACAAACACCCTCGATGAATCAGTTTGGGAAACACTCTCGCGCGATCTCACAGCCATCTGGTCCAAAATGCGCGAAGTGCTGTATCCGAAATATCTTTTCGGTGGATCGATGATTGATTCTCACGGGTTGCGAGGCGCATATTCACAGTTTCGAGAAAATGGGATTCAAGGGGCCAGAGAAGAGTTGAGGGGTATGATTGGTAGAGTAACGGATGTAGAGGGTTTGACACAGGGAAATGCTATGAGTGAGGGATTGAGAGATTGGGATTTATGGGGCCCGTTAGTTTTTTGTTTGGGCTTGTCGCTGTTGTTGAGTTTTAGAGCGAGGGGAGATCAGATGAGTAATGTTTTTAGTGGGGTTTTTGCTATGGTTTGGCTTGGGGAGGCGGTGGTGACGGTGCAGATTAAATTGTTGGGGGGGAATATGTGAGTTTTTCTGCATTTCTTTCTTTTTTTCTTTTCCTCCTATAAAGATTCGGCTGACCCCCTCTCAAGTTCCTTCGCCCAATCCGTCTGTATCATAGGTTATACCCTTTTCCCTCTCGTCATCGCAGCTCTTCTCTCAGCACTAGGTCTTCATCCCATCCCCCGAATCCCAATCTACATTGTCCTGGTGGCGTGGAGTATGGCAGCGGGTATTAGTATCTTGGGAGGAAGTGGAGTGGTGAAGAATAGAGTGGGATTGGCGGTGTTTCCTTTGTTTGTGTTTTATTTGATGTTGGGTGCGCTTTGTTTTATTTCTTAGGGGGTGTTGTGTTTGGATTTGGAGTGGGAAGGGGGGAGGGGGAGAAAGAAATGGAAATTTGTGGTTTGGAGAGAGAAAGGGGGTAGAGTGGATATGATATTAAAGGAAATGGAAATGGAAAGGAATGGAAAGGAAAGGAAAGGAAAGGAAAGGAAAGGGAAGATGGGAGGCTATGAAAATTGAGGAGTCTTTTGGTGGGAGTGGAAATATTGATATTTTATTTGCTTTGCTATGCTATGCTAGTCTTGCTAGTCTTGGGAATATATACTTTTATGATATGATATGATATGATATGTTTTTTTTTGGTTGCGGGGGTTAGTGGTTTGTGTGTATGGTTTGTGTGCTGGTTGTAGGTTTTGTGTAATTGGTTGTTAGGGGGAAGAGAGGAGCATTTTTTGAAAGGAGTGGATTGAATTGGAGAAGAGATAGATGTGGAGAGAGATTATGTATTGATTTACCTTGCTTTGCTTTACTTTGCTTTGCTTTGTGAAGGAAATGTGAAGGAAATGTAGAGTAGAGTAGAGTAGAGTAGAGTAGAGTAGAGTGTGTGAGTTAAGGTGTTTCTTTAATGGGTGATGGGAGTTAGTTTTGATTTTTGATTTTTGAGCTTGAAATAGAGATGGAGTTGGAGTTGGAGTTGGAGATGTAAAGATTTCTTCTTATTTTGATGTTTTAGGGAGTTGGTGGTTGGTGGTTGTGGAGAGGAGAGGGAAAGGGAAAGGGACTTGATTGTGTAGATAGGATAGGATAGGATATGAAGGGTTAGGTTA
>PHWZ01000741.1:0-12025 GCA_004379285.1 Botryotinia calthae
ACGTGATGTAGATTAGAACCGGGGCTCTTTCGGGCCCGTGAAGGCTCCACAAGATACACAAAAGCACTATATATACTGCTATCTGGCAATAGGTAAAAGATAATCAGATCAATCAATTCTTCCTATAAATATTGCTATATTCACCTCAGTTATGAGCCCGGTAAGCACTTGAGCTACAGGATACTCTTTCAAGAGACTTTTAAATAGCTTACACAACTATATAAAACTGGAAATAAATATATTTATACTTCTAAAACTTTTCTTATACAAATTACTCTCCAATAATCCGATACAATTTCTTACAATATATTATATCCTCATTATCGAATCCTTACATTTACAATGGAGACCAAACTCATAGTTCTTCTTAAAGATAAAGAAAATCGAAAGGGAGTCTTCCTTGACAACTGTTTGAAGTGGGTTGAATAATATAAGGAATTGAAAAGGAAGAGTAAGGTAGCAGAGGTCTGGAAGTATATCGAACCTGGAGAGGGGATTGATAAACCTGAATTTCCCTTGAGACCAACTCAACCGAACCTATTCATACCCGATCCCACATCAAAGGAAGGTACTCTGACTCCAACCTTTCAAGATAGCGCAGTAGAAAGAGTAGTACTGATTGCAGCTAACTCTATAATATATAAGGAGTATTTGAAAAAACAAAAATGGCTCCTTTTATTATGGAATACCTCTCTTCAATCCTTTAAAATTAAATTGGATGAATAGAACAAGAACAAAAAAGAGTGCGATGTTATCAAAATATGGATTATTGGTTCTGTATCCGTTGTTATACTAGCAAAAGCATAAAACACATCCATTGCCAATAAAGGTTCCCATTTTGCAAGAGTTCTGGTGATAGCGCTATAAAAGGAACTCCAACCACTCGATAACGAGATACAAAAGTTAATACGCTTCAATTATATCAAAGTGATTGAGGAAACTAAATACATTTGTATATCAGCTGTCAAGTAATACCAAAAGTGGATAGAAGCTTACTACCGAGCAAGAAAGTATAGTATTTTGGAAATCGATAATATATTAGCAATCGAGTCATTTTTGTTAGCAATCGCAATAAGGTTCATTTTTGATTAAACAAATGGGGAACTCTAAAACATTATAATATTATAGTTTGAAAATAAAGAGATTAAGTCCCTATAGAAATATGGGAACATTTTTGGTGCAATGGTAACTATTTTCCTTTAAGGTTTGGTATCTAAAGGGAAAAGTGGAAATGGTGTAGAGCAATATTCGATAGTCCAAAAGCAAACGATTGGAGAAACCTCAAATAGACAATGTCTATATATCAAACCTGGTAGCAAACCGTATAAATAGATAAACACGAGTTGTTATCGATTAAAAAAAGTGTTCACAAGATTAAATACGGAACCCATTGTTAGTAAATTCATTAACCAGGATATAAAAAATACATTCAATAAAGTTTAAACAAACAAATTCAAGGACGATCGTGTAGCCTGAAAAGAATTGGAATAGTTGAAGATTCATACCAAAGAAAAGGAAAGAAAATTCCAATCCTTTTTTACAACCAAGCATAAATCGAATATTGTCGCAGCTATTTTGGATCCAGGCATATTTGAAGTAGAAACTTCACCTCTCAATGTTTACTCCACTCTTAATCTAACAGCACACCTACTTTCGGCATTTACTCTTATAGACAATTGTAGTACTATACATATCGTCAATAACAGATTAATATTTGTAGAAGGGTTTTATAAAAAAGCAAAAGAGGATAGATAGATTCACATCGACTCTTTTTCGCTTCCGATCGAAGGTTACAGGATAAGAGTGATTAAGAACTGTCTCAAAGATAATTCGAAATCGAATACAAGGAGCTTAACATTGAAGAATATTGCCTATATTCATAATTTCAATATAAACATTATTTCTGAAACAGCGCTCAGCAAAACAAGGATTTGATATTGCAGATTGGATTGCACATTGAGAGAGGGAAAGACTTTGGAGAAGAATAAAATTGTTAAAAAGCTGGAGCGGAAATTTGCAGTTATTTTCTTTGAATATAAGCCTTTACACTCTTATTCGTTTTTTCCCAGAATCCCAAATAATCCGATCGGTACCCTAATGTACCCAACAATAATGAGAAAAGTATCAAAACAGTTTAGACAGCAAAAAGGAGAGTACCTAAGACCAAGAAATGACTCAAATGATTTCTAGCACCGGCGTGCAGGTCATCTGGGTCAGGAAGCGTTGGAATATCTGATTCACTCAGCGAGAAATGTGAAGATTACAAAAATACCTCATATCAAATGTATACATTGCACGACAGCATATACGAAACAAGTGATATCTCGCTAGCCAAACTCACAGCTATTAGCCAAACCCTTTTGAAGAACCTCATAGGATCTTTTCGACTTCAAAACTAGGTATAATAGATCGTCTTGGCTACTACTAATAAAGAACGAGTTTAGCAAAAAGATTTTCGCTTTTCTCTTACTACAGAAAACCCTTATGCATGTTTACAAAACCATTTGGGATTTTGATATGTTTGTAAAGAAACAATATGAGCTATCAATCTGCATTCTATATTACAACAACGATATATCAGTTATTAATATTAATAGGGAAACGGAATATCAAAGATAGATATAAGAATAAGAAATAGATTTTGAGCTTATCTTTACCTATACTTATAAATCAAATGACAGTATCGAGAGAACAGAACAAGAAGTATATATAAAAACGATTACAATATAGAAAGGAGTCGGTCTTCCTCCAACACTATAGCCAAAATGTACATTAACTGCTACATACTTATACAACATAAGTCCTTCGAAAGTATCAGAATAGAAATCCCTGAATGAGAACTTGGATTTATAGTTTCATAAATACTTCAGACACTATGATCCCAAAATCATTTGAAAAATTACTTCCGATTTGAGATCAGATTGGAATAGTATTTATACATACAAATGCAAGACTTATCCTCTCATAAAGGATAGAAAAGCCGGGAGATATACAAAGTTATTCAAAATTCGTTTATGCGGCTTCATTGGGTACCTTGTAGGCTACATAAACAAAAACATATATTGCATTTGGATTCCGCAACTCGATTGAATCATTACAATAAGGAATGTTACATTTGATAAGGAAACCTTCTTTTTGTTAATTAGCGATCTTAATAATAGGATCAGTATTGACATCGTAAAACATATCGTTGAACTATTAGAAAGCAACGAAATGGAAGAGAAAGCCTCTATAATGGAATACGAATACAATAGAACCTTTGATGATTTGGAAGAAGAGTCAATAGATTTGGAAATAGAGGGTGCTTTATCTATTCAGGAGTTTGCTTCTAACGAAAGGTAGAATTTGGGGGTAAAAAAGGTACAAGCATTTCTAATAGGGTTGATAACACCCCAATAGATTCCAGAGCCCACCAACACCAATCGGGCTGAATCGATAAAGAGGAGGGTTATCTTGCAACCATCAAAACGCGAACCTCCGATAATTTGGAATGATAAATAAGAACAGAGAGAGGAAAAGCAAACCTTTCACTATTCGGATATTCTTAATCGTTTAATTGTAGAGCTACCGCTAGTAGTTTATAATCCATCTATTTCTTCATTTAACGATAAAAGTTTGGAATCGGAAATTGTATATCAGAAACCAGTTGCTTGTAGAAGAATACCTACTATATCTTTTCAATCAATTGAAAGAACCCGAACTAAAGCCCAAACGGCAACTGAAGGCAAAGCAAAGGTGAAAGCCATTCGCAATACCGTAAAAAAAGGAAAAACTAATCCCACGATCAATTCTATTATTAATGTAACAACAAATGAGAATATAGCAGCCATTTCGGATCCAAAACCTTCGGATTTCGGAAAAGAAGAGAGCAAGTTAGGTGACTGTTTAGATGCAATCAAGAGAGGAAACTTTTATGCAGGATTGCTTTTGTAAAAGCTGAGTAAGGATAGAGTAATGTTTTTTGTAGCAATCTTCGACAGCATTGTTATGCCTAATCAACTTGAACAGATGTTTGGGGATAAAGTCAATTCAAAAGATGAGGTACTAATAATAATGCATTCGATTATTGTATCGGTTATAAGATAATTCGGAAAGAAACAACTAGGTATCGTATCTAGAGTATTAGATTCTAAATCTTTAATCGATTCCACTTCGATACTAAAAGGGAACTTTTTGGATCCGAGTAAAGCCCCACTTACCCCACATATGCATGTGACACTACTATCCAAGAAGCCTATGAAATATACAGACCTCGAGAAACATACTTTCGAATTGTATTTCAGATATGCAATGGAAATAGAAATTAGAAGATTCGAGGGTATAAATTGCTGGAGGGTTATCAAGAGATCGGAGGCCTGAATGTATCCGTTACTCTTCAAATAGGTATACGATTACAAATCGGATTCTGATGGATATTTAGAAAGATGTAAGGCTAGATTAGTAGTACGCAGGGATTTGCAAGACGTTTTAATTATAAAAACTATCTTTGCAGTTATATTGGTAGCAGCATTATTTCGGACAATAATAGTGTTTGTTGTACAGAAAGATTTGGAAGTGAAGTAGTTTGATGTAGTAAATGTGTATATAAACACATCTAGATCGAATACATCCGAGTTAGTTGTATGCTTCTTACCGGACGGCTTCAGGCAATCTGGAATAGTTGTCGAAATCGATTAGGCGTTGTATGGATTCAAGGATTTCGCAGTGCTGTGGTACAAAGAATTCATATCAAAACTGGAAAATTTGGGTTTGGAAGGGAGCAGAGAAGATCTATATGTTTACTATACAAACGATAGGAGAGTGAGATTGCTTTTTTTCGTAAATGACTATCTAGTAGTGTATGCGAAGAAGAATGAAATAGAAGCCTGTTGGATAATAACCGAACTCGGATATCATTATGCATTAAAGGAGTTGAACGACATTAAGTGGTTTTTAGGCATCAGGATAACAAGGGATAAAAAGTTGAGGAAGCTATAGCTGACTTACAATACTTATATCGAAAAGATAATAAAGAAATTCAATCTTTCGAAAGAAAAGTGTCCAGCAATTCCTCTATCCTGTTACAACCTAATGAAATACAAAGGGCAAGTGTTTACAAAGAATACCAAACATTTCTAGGAACTTGTTAGATCTATTCTTTACTCAATCATTATAATCCGAGCTGACACTGCATTTGCCGCTAACAAACTTTTATAGTTTTTGAAAAATTCCAATCCATTCCATTTAGTTGTTACAAAAAAGGCAATAGTATATCTCTGAGATACTAGATTCTTATTGATCAAATACACCGGAAATAGAAACAATATAATACAATGTATTGTAGCATCCGATGCCTCCTTCACTGATGACTTAAAAACCAGACGATTATCCCAAAGGTATACAATCTCAATATGCAAAGGATTAGTAATATAGAAAACTTCCCGACAAAACATAATAATCATTTCGATAACAGAAACAGAACTCCTTGATATTGAAAGAATTACTAAAGAGGTTATAGCTTTCAAGAGATACTTCAAAAAGATATAGGTAAATATTGCATCTATACAGATCTTCTATAATAACCAACAAACCATCCGCCTAATAACAAAAAAGAACTAGCGGATCTGAACAAAGCTACAACACATCGATATTCAGAATATATAATTACAACAAGAACACTCCAAAAGAAGCTTCACCATCACTTATATACCTACAAATGAAATACCAGCCAACAGATTAACAAAAGCACTAACCCAACAGAAGTTCGAACACTTTCGATCCCTGTTAAACTATCAAGACCTTCGAAAGCTACTTGAAGAAATTGATTGAAACATACCGGACATTATACCTGCCAAACAGAAGTAAAGAAATCGGCTATATATACTCATCTTTCCATCATTTATTTCCTTTGTTTATAATTATATTGTTATTATGAATAAACTAATATTTCATTTATCTAAAAATACAAATCCTAGAAAACCTCCGATCGCACCCGGAAAGCACTCATTCACAATTCATTAAAATCCTTTGTTACAGCAAACGTCACCCGAACCGGAATAATACAAAGATATATTACAGGTAGAAAGTGAATTAGAGAAGTATTGCAGAAATCGATAAAAGTAATAAAGTGAATGAATACTGAATAAAGCGTCCAGACAAAAAGAATATAAAATATAAACACATTAGAATATACTCGAAAAGGAAAGTTTCAAATCCAAACGAAAAGCGATTGGAAAAAGATCGAAAAGGGATTAGGAACAGCAACCCTAAAAACGGGAAACAGGCGACGTAGAATTTGGTAAGGGTGGCGAGGAGGAGGGAGAGGAGCAATAGCAGGATGAGGTAGCCGACCAATAGGTATTAAACTAGCTTGGTTCGAGAAGGGACTTCCAACCCAAACCTAAAAGATGGAGGGTTCCTGAAAAGGAGAAACTTTCTTCGAAGCCAATAACAAGAGGAACTTGACTAGAAACGGAGCAATTATATTCTCCCGAAGATTATCTATAACTACCTTATAGCCAGAAGCGTTCTCTAATTTGACAATAAACACAACTAGTTTAGCATACATCTCTCTAGTATCCTTTATATTATTCAACGAAAAGAGCAAAAGCCGAGCTTCTTTTACAAGATTCTGATATTCAACCGAACTAACCCGACCGGTATTGATATTGCACTTGATTTCTATAAGTTTCTTTTCAAAATATTTATAAGGATTTTGCAAACAGGTTATCTTATGATCCCAACAATTCTTGTACATAGCTAAATTCATACAGCTAATATAATCCGAAGGCTTTTCTAATAATAATCGCTTGAAACAAGGAAGGCAAATTATATCGTTTATAATATCAAATCTAGGAAAAATTAGATATAATATAAACAAGCAAGTAAGAACAGATTCATTTGAAAAACTTGGACTTTCTTTTCTTTTTAGAACTAGCAGGCTTTTTTCCCTTATATTCGGAGCTAGAACTAGAAAACTCAATAATTTGACCGGATTTGGTAACAAAAGTCTTAATTACCCTTTCTGAGAAGTATTCAGCTTCTAAAGGAAGATAATATTTTTCATCAAGTTTGTCCTCAAAAGGCAGAAGGTTATCATCATTGTCCTCAAAAGCATCAACATCACTACCATCCGGGTGATCATTATCAAGCGATACATTCTCGTCTGAATAAGAACCGTTCGATGGAAAAATTGTTTCGTGAATACGTAGGGCTTTACCACAATCAGCATTAACTGTAAATATACTGGCATTTATAGTCTTGAAAGAAGAAAAAGAAATCGATTAAAAGTAAAGTGTTTTTAGTTTCTGGAAGATTGGAAGTTAGCACCAATAGGGTGTAAAGGGAAAGCTTTGAAAGAAGGGAAATTACCACTACACTAATAGGTGGAGATGATTTGTAAAGAATCGGCATAAAAATAGAGTGTTTTGATATCAAGGAAATCAATATCAAATAAGAAAGGAAAATCGGCTATTATATACCACCTCGAGTGATTTGGAAAAGCTATTTATAGTTTTCATTGTTTACCACTCCGGCGTTACAATTCCTTTAGATTCTATTGAAAACAAAGATCGCGGATATTTGCACAACGAGAATTATTGAAGAGGAGGATATGATTGCATTTTGTTTGTAAATACAAACTACAACAATGATATAATACAACAGTATCTAAGAGAAAATTGGGATCGACAATCTATCTACATAACGATTGGAGTATAATTGGATACAAACGAGTAGTAAATGCTGTATACATACACAATTTTACAATATACAAGATAAACAATAGGATTTTTTACGAAAACAATAAATAGCAGTGTCAATTTGTAACGCTCGATGTACTATCCATAACAAAAGGATTATTAAGGTAGTAATTGCAAATACAAAGTGTATATCAATTTTAAGTTTTATTTCCACACTTCAACATACAAAGGTAATAGAAGTAGGGGGTGTGTAAAGAATATGGGGTACGAATTGTACCAACCGGATTCGGTAATTACAATCTGATTAAACAAGCATGTGATGTAAATTAGAACCGGGGCTCTTTCGGGCCCGTGAAGGCTCCACAAGATACCCAAAAGCACTATATATATTGCCATCTGGCAATAGGTAGAAGACAATCAGATCAATCAATTCTTCCTATAAATATTACTATATTCACCTCACCACATGAAAAGATTTCACTATTACTCCTCTTATTATCTATGAACTTCTATCAAATGCCAACGTATGTGTTGTTGGTATTATGATTTGTATAATATTATTTTAGAGGTATCCTATCCATCTTCTATTATATATATTTTCTCTTTAGGCTCTGTTTTCCATACAGATTTGTAAGGGCTGATTCTGTTTTGGAACTTACTAAATGTAAAACATCTACAGGCTTTGTTTTTTATAATAGATTTGTAAAGGCCAATACTGCTTCGAATTTTTTATATATATTTTCAATTATCGAATGATTTTCAAAACCGTTTTGATGGTAATCCTCTATTCCGGGTTTATTGCAAAGGGATTTAACCCTTCGCTGTATATACCTTTATTCTCAATTTTTTTTTATTTATTTTTATTTATTTAAAGTGATTAACGTCTATTATGGACCTCCCAAGGGGTATAAAGATGTGATTATATCTAGAATTATAAATATAAGAGGTTGTTGATACATATGCTAATAAAACCTCCAAATAGGAAACCCAGGATTTTCTATATTATTTAAACAAGACAGTGTAATGAATGCAAATAGGGCTGATATTACAGGAACTGCTTTTAGAGTCATGTGGAAGTGTCTAGAGATTTTTCGAGGTGGTTTAGATTAAATTTCAAATAGGAATCTAATACAGTAATAACTGATTGCAATTCACATAACTATAGTAATAAAACTAATAATTGTTTTAAGTACAAAGCTTTATATTGAATAAAACCCCTTTCCTTATATAAACCTTCGTACTAAAATCGATCAACAAATCGATTGATAAATCGATTGACTAATTGATTGACTTTGAATTATATAATACTTGTCCTGAAACTCTTGATATTCTTTTATTTTAGATTTAAGTTTATTATAATTCTATAGTATATTACAATATTAGAAAACCCTAGTCTTTTCTTATTTCCAATCTGTTTTGTTATATGATAGTTAATCTGATCTAATTCCGTAACCTGTTATTTTGTTATTGAATTCGTTGTAATACTATTTCCTTTTTAGTTTAATGCTTGTTCCAAGCGTTTTTATTATTAATTATTTCCTTTGATATGGTTATAGCAATTGCTTTTTTTATTATGCTTTCTATACGAACTTCTTTATATTATAATATTTTTATTTTAGTTTATTATATTGAGTATTTTGATATTGAAAAAGATTTTTATGATTTGTATATAAAATCTGATTGTTGTTGTATTATTGTTGATAATTTGTTATAATATTGTTTTAAATATATCTGTTATAAAAAGGATTGTTGTTATTCTGGGGCCGAAATATTTTCAAATTATGAATCCTTAAAACATTAATAAGAATTGTTGTATTTAAAGGAAGAGCAAGTCTTTACTTAATCATAAAAAATTAATATTAGAATTATTTGTTTATATAAATAATAGAAATTCTTTTATAAATGGGAAAAGGAAATAATTTGTTGAGATTTTTGTATATTAGAAGAGTTTAATTTGATTGAGGAAATTAAAAGATTGGAAAAAGAAAATATTGAAAGAAAAAGGCTGGAAATGGAAAAAGTAGATGTAGTAGTTGTGTCTACTCCTAATGATTCTTTTTTTTTCAATTCTTTCAATTCTTTATTGTTATTCGATATTGAATTTGAAACTTTATTAATAAGTGTAGGTATTTCAGATAAAATATCTATAACTTCTCAGAGCAGTTAAAATCCTTTTTAAATTCCTATATATTTTTTGAATATAGATAGTTTAATTATTTAATCAAATATTTGATTCTATTTCTAATATATTTGCAATTTGATATTATTTCTATATCATATATAGTATTTAGATTAACTAATTCAATTTCTATAAATAATATATTCGGTATTCCTAGTAATATTGATTCAAATAAGGATATATGAAATATTAAATAGATATTTATTATATTTAATAATTCTAATCAATAATTAACCATTCCTATTACCTTATCAATCTTGAATAGTTCTAATTTTCTATAATTAAGTTTATTATTTAATCTCTTGATTTCAATATTTTGTTATAGCAAATAAACTTTATCCCTTTTTTTAAATATAGGTTCTATGGAATTCATTATAATAAGCAATTCAATTCATCCTAGTATATTCTGCTTCTATTTCATTTAAAGGACTTTCCTTTATTACATCCTTTTTTATTACTAAAGATATTGAAGTTCAATAATATTCTAATTTCTATAGATCTAAGATATTCAAATCTTTCTTATTTCGTAATAATTCTTCATTTAATTGCTATAATTCTTTGATAATAGAAATATCTATATTTTCTTGAATCGCAAAAGTAATATTGAATTGGCCTTTACCAAACTTAGATTTAAAATTACCTCTTCTTCCTTCTATTTTCTTATTTTAACAATTTGCTATCCAATACCCTACTTTTCTATATTCAAAATATAAAATATTCTCTCATCTTTGTTTCTTTTCCAAATCGTTATTATTATTTGTATAATATATAATATTCAATTCTATAGAATCCCTATATCTCTATAAATTGTATTGTAATCTATCTTTATTTTTATAATATCGTTCTTACTTTTAATTAACTTAAGGTTTATAGGATCACTGGTTTTGTTTATATCTATATAAACAATTATCGATTTCAATAAAGTTTTTGATTAATTTATTTAAATTCACATCCTTAGCCTCTTTATCAAATTCTAAATATACTTCTAATTTGAATCCCTTACAATAATAACTTATAATTGTGATTTCATCCTATTTGATAATTCCTATATATTTTTGAAACTCTATAAAATAATTCAATAATGAATCTATTTACTTGAAATTAAAGATCTTTTCTTTTATTATCTCTAATTTATTAGAATTCCTAAAGATTTTTTGAATCTTTAATTTGAATCTTTTAAAATTATCAAAAATTATTTTGATGGATTATATACAAATTTATTTGTTATATTTAAAATAATTATGCAAATATAATTGAATCTATTTGTTTGTTTTTTTTAAGATGAGATATTATTTATATACTTTTAAATTCTTTAATAATGAATTTATCTTTATTGAATTTAAAATAGATTTCAAATTGTAAAAGGAATGTATTGAATTTCTGATAATTATTTTGATATTTATTTAATAAAACAATTTTAATAATTTTAATAATAATCATTTCTTTAAAAGTATTTATTATTTCGATATTGTTGATATCGATTGTTGAGATATATTATTTTTTAAAAGGATTGATAAAAGTTATATTATAATTGAATATATTGAATTGATATTTGAAATAGAAATGATATTCAAAATATTATAGGAACTGTTTCTAGGGTTATATAGAAGTGTTTAAAGATCTTTCGAAATGGTTTAAACTAGATTTCAAATAGAAATCCAATATAGTAATAATTAGTTGAAATTCTTATAACTATAATAATAAAACTAATAATTATTTTAAATATAAAACTTTATATTTAATGGAATCCTATTTCTTATATAGATCTTCATTCTTTATAGAACTCTAGATTCTATTTCATCTAAATCCCTTGAATCTGATAGATTTAGATAAATATTCTTTGATCCTATAGATCCTTTAGATCTTTTAAATCTATTATATGATAATCATTCTAATCTAGATTTAGGTTTAATCTAATTTTGTAGAATAATACAAAGATAAAAGGTTTAAGACTTTTCTTATTTCTAATCTGTTTTGTTGTGTGATAGATAATCAAGCCTAGTCCTGTGACTCGTTGCTTTGTTACTGAATCCGTTGTAACAAGAAAGCGAATTACTAATTTATAATATAATTTAGCTTATAGCTATACACTTATTGAGAAACAATTATCTCAGAAAGCAAATCCAATTATATTATAACAAAAACACTATAACTATATATATATATA
>PHWZ01000742.1:0-12013 GCA_004379285.1 Botryotinia calthae
GGGGGAGGGAAAGAATGGGAAGAAAAGAATGAGAGGGATAGAGAGGGGGGAAGGAGGAGAGAGGGAAGGAAGGAGAGGGAGGGGGGGAGGGAAAGAATGGGAAGAAAAGAATGAGAGGGATAGAGAGGGGGGAAGGAGGAAGAGAAAGAGGATAAGGAAAAGGGGATTGAAGTGATAAGTGAGTGTAGATGAGTAAATAGTAAGATAGATAGATGAGTAGATAGATAAGTAGGTAAGTGTATTGATATTATTTTTATTTTTATTTTTATTCTTATTCTTATTCTTTTTTTTGGCATTAGTTTTTGAAATAGTTTTTGAAATAGTTTTTGAAATAGTTTTTGAAAATTGGAGTTGATATTTTAGGAGGAAAATGGAACGGAGAGGAGGGGAGGGAGAGAGGGAGAAAGAGGGGAGAAGGGAAAGAATAAGAGGAAGGGGAGCTGGAGGGAGAGAGTAGAAGGAAAGAGGGTGACAGAGGAAGAATAGAAGGGAGGAGAAGAACTGCGGAAGCAAAGAGAGGGGGAAAAGGTTGGGAGTAGCAAGTGAATTTAAGTAGGTCGATAAGTAGGTAGATGAATAAATAAATAGATGAGTGTTTAGTACTATTTCACTTTCTCTGTTTCTCTAATAAGTCTTATTTCATTCTTATTCTTATTATTTTTATATATAATGGTTTTTTGAAGTAGTTTTAAGGGTAGATATATTTGTGGGGGGCGGGGGGATAGGAGGGGGAGAGGAAAGGAAAGGAAAAGATTAGAAGAATGAGGGGGAGGAAAGGGGGGAGTAGCGAATGAGTGAGTAAATAATGAAGTAATAAAGTAATGACGTTTAGACTACTAAAGGGTAATGTAATGTGTTGTAATGACAATTAGGTAGGTAGGTATTTAAGGATAAAGTTTGGTAGTTTAGAGGGGGATAAGGGGAGGAGAGGTTAAATTATATTGTATCGTGTTGTGTTTGATTTTGATTTTGATGTTGATATTGACATTAAATAGATGAGATATAGAAGAAATAGATGAGATTTAAAAGATAGGAATGAAGTGGCCTAGAATAATACAGTATAATATCTTCGCTCTTTCTTTCTTTCTTCTCTTTTTTGTTTTTCTTTTCTTTTTTCCCCTTTTTTCTCTCTCTTTTTTTTCCTAGGAATGAAGTGAAAATTTAGATGAGATGCTGCAGCTATTATTGTTGGTTTGCTGTCGCCTTTTGAGAGATGGGATGCTAGGGGTTGAAGAAATGAAGAAGAAAATTGCCGATGATAACCGTAAGTAACCGCTGGGCTTTGGATTTGGGATTGTGATTTTAGATTGTGGTGATGGGGAGTGGAGGCGGAAGGGAAGATGAGGAGCGAGCGCTTGTTAGGTGGGTTTGGATTTTGAGAGGGGCAGTTGGGTAGGTGTGTTGAGACGGGAGGGCGAGAATGGGATGGAAGATTCGAGATTCGAGATTCGAGGTGCTGGGTAGGTAGGTATGTATGTTATGGTATTTGTAGTACTTTGTGATGTATGTATGTAGATAGATATCATGAATACTTGAAAGATATTGATAGGTGCTAACTAGGTAGGCATATATGATTTGAGGGTATACATATCAGAAATCTCCTCGTTTATCTCAGTATGGGAATTGGAACGCCTCTTACGTCATTTTTCTCTTCTTTTCTTTTCTTTTTCTTTTTCCTTTTCGGATATTCATCCGCATTGTGTATTTTAACTTTTTGTATGGAGTGTTTACAAACCATAACTACACCGCAAAAGCGATTACAATACTCGAAACTCGAATTTGATGGATGGGTAACAAGGGTTCTTGCATAACTTTTGAAGTTACGGAGGTCCCGCTACAAGGGGGCATGGGAAAGGCTTGGATGGTTTGGAGTTTATTGCGGTTTGGTTATTGCTGATCGGCTCATGGGTTTAGGCGGGTTGGGCTGGGTGGCTTGGGGAGGTGTAGATGCCGATAACCGGATGGAGTGAATTCGTAGGGAATTTATGGTGGAGGTAACGGTGAGGACTTGAGGTATGGAAAAGTTCGAGCTTGGGGTTGATGTTGGAGTGTTTATTGATCTCACTTGGTTGGTAATACCAACTTGGAGTAGGAAGGGACAATGTACGTTGCGGACCGGTGTTAAGCTCTATGAGCGTGTTGTGGTAGGGGTAAGATGATGATGTGCATGTACATCGAATGCTTATTAGATGAGAGCGACAAGGAGGAAAGATGGATGAGAAATGGCATGATTATACATAAAGATTGGACGATGATGATGAGAGATTCAAGGGTTGAGTGAGAATTGCAATTAGAGATTGCGAGTATTATCTTGTGTATTTTAAGCTGTCTGTTCGCTGCTGTCCAATGTCTATGATCCGAGATCCGACATCCGACATCTTCCTTTCTAAGGAGGCAAATGCGATTGTCATGGAGTTAAGCTGATGCACATGATGTTAGATACATATACGGATTTTGTAAACATACTGCAGAATAACATTCATGGGTAAGAGATTATTAAACATACTGTCAAAGTGATACATACATACATACATACAGTAGCTTCATACGCACGAAATTTGGCGAGTTGACCAATAGGAGATTAAAATCGAAATGGATTTAAGGGTTTGGTCTAGACACAATTAGCTGAAGCAATAAGATGGACTGTCAAATTGTCAACTTATTGAATTATCGAATTGATGTCAAAATTGATCAGTACTTACTTACTATAATTCAACCCGCCCGTATGAGTGGATCTAACGCTCAACAGCATAAAATTAAGATCGGTGTCACTCTCTCAATTTGCCCGACTATGGAGTCAATTCATGGTCGGTTTACGGAGTATGGAGATGGACTTTAGAATTTTCCCTCGGAACGGCTAGGTAGATGGGGGCGGGACTTTTTTTGGTAAAGAACGTTCTACTAATCTTTTCTCCCCCTTACCAAGCTCAGCTAAGATAGCTATCTTGTCATACATCAGGTTTTTATGCTCCGGCAGTGAGAATTTCATGTTCCATGTAAAAAGTTTTTTAGATTTGAGTGAATTAAATAAATATCTTATGTTTCCTTCCTTTTTTTAAATCTCGAGGTTTCATTTCTTCATTCATCATCCATACATAACATACAATTAATTACATCGTCATCGTCATTGTGAAAGAATAAGGTCTAGACGAATCCAAGTCTGATAAGCTTATCTCTACATACACCTCGATAACTACTCGGACGAGTATAAACACAACTATAATAATCAATTGAGAACAACTACACCATCACAATCACAGCCATGAATGAGGCAGATCGAGAAATAGTACGCGCCGAGCGTGATGCCTCGCCAGAACGTTACTCCGTCGAATCACCCATTCATTCCCCTCTACCCCGCCATCCCTCCCACGAAATAGAACGTATACCCACTGCATCCTCCATCTCGACGACTTCTTCCGATGCCTCAATTCGTCCTACAGTTTCTCGAGCTCCTACACAAGCTGATTTAGAACGTCATCCAACTGTTATATCTCGCATTCAAACTGCGCGTTCGCAGCATACGGGAACGGTAGGGAGAACCGCGACGGGAAGAAGTAGTAGAATTACTAGGATATTTAGTACAAAGGAGAAACCATTGCCATTGATGGGATTGGGAAAGGAGTATCCTCCTCTTTTGCCTGCTCAAGAGGAATATGTGGTAGAATTTGATGGACCAAACGATCCGCTTCATGCTGTTAATTGGCCGATGAAGAAGAAGTGAGTTCCAAATAGTTTACTCACTATTCAATTGAAGTAAAGCTAATCGATCGAAATAGGCTTGTTACAGCAGTAATGTTGGCTTATACAACATTAGTATCGTCATTTACATCGAGTATTTTCTCAACAGCAACCAGAGTTGTAGCAGCCGAGTACAATGTTTCCACAGAAGTAGGATTATTAGGACTCTCGTTCTATGTTTTAGGATTCGCTTTTGGACCAATATTATGGGCTCCTTTGTCGGAATTGAAGGGAAGAAGATTACCAATTGTCATTTCTATGTTTGGATTTTCGATCTTTCAGGTTGCAGTCGCGGCAGCGAAGGATTTACAAACAATTTTGATTTGTAGATTTTGGGGAGGTATGTATAGCATTATTTTCTCGCTTCGAGATTTGGTATAGGCAAAGGCTAATCTATTGGATGGATAGGTATGTTTGGTGCAGCTCCTTTAGCAGTTGTTGCAGCTGTTTTCTCAGATATGTTCGATAATAAATCGAGAGGACTTGCCATTACCGTATTTTCGATGACAGTTTTCACTGGACCTCTTCTAGCACCTTTCATTGGTGGATTTATCGTTGAATCTCATCTCGGCTGGCGTTAGACTGAATGGTTAACTGCTATAATGGGTTTTGCTGCATTCATCCTCGATCTCTTCTTCCTTTCCGAGACCTACCCGCCAGTCATCTTGATCGAAAAAGCTGCCGAACTCAGAAGAAGAACCAAAAACTGGGGTATTCACGCCAAACAAGAAGAAATAGAGATTGATTTCCGTGAATTGGTCACCAAGAATTTCTCTCGTCCTCTCAGACTTTTGGCATCAGAACCTATCGTTCTTCTTTTGTCTATTTATATGGCTTTCATCTACGGTCTTCTCTACCTCTTCCTCACAGCCTACCCAATCGTCTTCCAACAAATCCACGGTTTCACAGGCGGCGTAGGTGGTCTTCCATATTTTGGTATGGTTATCGGAATGTTAATCGCAGGTTTCTACGTTGTTCTTACTCAACCATCTTACAATCGTAAATTAGCAGCAAACAACGGTATTCCAGTTCCCGAATGGCGTCTTCCACCGGTGATTGCTGGAGGAGTGAGTTTCGCGGCAGGACTCTTTTGGTTCGGTTGGTCAGGATACAAAGCTGATATTCATTGGATTGTCCCCACGCTTTCGGGTTTGCTTACAGGATTTGGACTTTTAGCCATCTTTTTGCAGAGTCTGAATTATCTTGTGGATGCATATCTTATGTTTGCAGCATCGGCTATTGCGGCAAATACATTATTGAGATCGTTGGCAGGAGCAGGATTTCCGTTGTTTTCACAATACATGTTCAAGGCAATGGGAGTAAATTGGGCGGGAACATTGTTGGGTTGTGTGGCACTTGTTTTGGTGCCGATCCCAGTGTGCTTTTATATGTACGGAGAGAAACTTAGGGCGAAGAGTAAGTTTGCGCCAAGTTTTCCAGTGCAGCAAGCTCCGAAGGATGAGGAGGAAGGAGGGAGTGCGAGTATGAATGGAAATGGAGAGATTGATAGAGATGTTAATGGAAGAGAGAAGAAAGAGGATGTTATGGTTTAATTTTGAAAAGATAAGCGAGGTATAGGTGTATGGATTATGATTTCATGAGGAGATGGAAGATGAAGATACCAATAGTTTTTAATGCGATGAGATAATTTCGTGGGGATAGGATGAAGAAAATGTAGATATGCAAGGGGAAAGAAAAAGGATTGAATGGGAAAGGAAAAGGAAAAGGAAAGCGAATAAGCGATATCCAGGAGTTTGAGGGTTAAGCGATAAATGAATTAATTGGCCCCTTTGAGTGTGGGGTTATTGTGTTTGCATAAATTACTTGACTTGTGTATAGCACTATCACAGGGTGAAGCTGAGTGGAGTGTTAGCATTAGTATGTAATTATGACTTCTTGATATTATGTTTGTGGGTGTTGGGCTGTGCTGTGTTGTGTTATTGTTGGTATTACCTCGGTAGTGATTACAATGTCATTATAATAGATATAATTTGAATGTATTGAATTTGTCTATCTTATTCTAAGTTCAGAGCTATGAGAGATATATATACAATATATTCGCGTGTTAGTGCGCTGGTGTATTCATGTGTGTATGTTCATTTATATTGTGAAGGTCATGTTATATTGTGTTGTGTTGAGGGTTAGGAGGGGGAGTGAGAGTGGGAGTGGAAGTAGGAGTAGGAAGGAGAGAGCATGGATTGAGATTGATATTGAGATTAATATCTAAAATTTAGAATCTAGGATTAAAGCGGTGGGAAATATATTAGGAAAATATATAGAATGGGTGTGTGAGTAGAAATATACAGTTATAGAAATGAGGAGAGGGGAGAGAGGTTTCAGGGGGAAGATTAAGAAGGGGATGGAATAAGATGTAATGTAATGTATGTAATGTGATATTCTATGACATGATACTGTTGGTATTAACTAGAATAATAATAATTATAAATTACTATAGTCTATCATAGCGATAATATCTCTTGATCATTATTGACCACGAGAAGCTGTCCACTTATATAACTATGTAAGGAAGCGCCGGTGTCTCGCTAGCTAACATGTTCATCTTTTGTGATATGATTATTAAGCGATATTCTGAGAGATATAATGATCTGGGGGGTGTTTCGATTTTCACAATCTTGAAATTGGGAAGTGAGGATCGGGGGTTGAGGATGTTGGTGGGTTGGATTAAAAACTAGATGAGATGAGGAAAGGAAAGGAAAGGAAAGGAGGCATTGGAGAACGTATGTGAATACTTCTGGATAGAGGAGGGTATGTAAGAGGTATAGAGGATATGTTAACTATGAAGATGTGAGTGTGAAATTAGGATTGTATTTTGTCGATTTATGAGAGAGATAGAGATGGATGGGGGCAGGCGGATTGATAAATGAATGAAGGAATAAATGAATGAATGGATGTATTCAGATCGAAAGTCGAAATGCGTCCACGCAGTAAGTAGCTTCAATTCAATAGCTACTGTATCATAATCCTAAGTGAATGCGGAAAAGAATAGCTCTTTTTGTAGTCCTTATTCAAGGCCTACTACTTCCTATACATAGCTGGCTCTTTTGATAGAATACAATTTGACATCTAGAACCTATCATCGTAGGTATTACGTCATTCGAATCCTTTTTATACAAACACAAAATTCGCTCATAAGTTCGTAGATATATCATATACAATATACAATATATATCAAGCCTTGTAAGATAAACATGAGAATAGACTACAGATATCTCTCTTGAACTGGATGTGATATCGATTTCGATGTAAATAGACCTACGAATTATAGAACGGGGATTCAATTCGTCATAATATGTGTTCATCGCAAGTCTGATTTCTTTTGTTTAATTCATAAGTGTATAAACTTTGGAATGAAGATTTAATATTCCGATTTGTATGTAGGTAGACACTATTTGGATATATGAAGTTCTTGAGGGGCTTGAAAGAAATCTTGAAATTGTGTGTAGTGTACATTGGCTGTGAGGGAATTTTAAGAGGGTGTTTTGAGTTAGGGTGTGAGTTGGGTTTAGAGTCTTTGGGAATGAATATCAGAGAGAGAGAGGAGAGAGATTGGAGAGAGGAATGGATGAATATGGAAAGTTTGAATGTGTAGAACGGAATACTATATTTACTTGTATGTATTTGATTGAAGTAATCTGATTGGGATTATTGTGTAGTGGATAATCAGATTTTCTCTCTGATATATTTTGATTTGACTAATTCAACACACGATAGTGATGTGAGAAGAGAGTTAGTTTTATAATCTATTTTATATGTAAAGATATATAGAAGAGACATAATATATATCTATAGTTTACTCTATATAGATGGTTAACTACTAAGAGCTAGGTTAATACTTTGGTTAGTGTAACGTACATTTTGAATTTGAGATCCTAAGTAGATAATTTGAGAATTAGTATTGAGGTGAGGAGTTTACATTAATCAGTATTATTCTTCTTAGAGAATTCTGTTGATTCATAGAGATGTATATGAGTCCTAGAATATATCGAATTAATATGACAAGATGGTTTATTTGGCTGTGAATCCATAGGGCAAGAGACGAGGAGGAGAGAACTTGAAATAATTGAGCAGAGATAATTGATTTGAGATTTGTTCCAAGAGTACTATTGTTAGTCTAAGGGAGTAGTGAAATAGTAGACTAATAGTAATATAGTAAAAAATGAGAGATAAAACATTACTTATATCTCTATATTAGACTAAGTCAGAGATATCTATCAATAATAAAAAAACTCATTCTATTCAATATCGTTGAAGAAAAAAATCGATCAGCTATCGGTTAAGTAGTATGAGATGAACATAAACTTCTTATTTAATGAGTATGTTTGTTCTTTCTTGTTTTTCGTTTATATACTACCTATACTTATATACGCTTCTCTTTTATCTACGATTACAAATTCTAAGAACATTCAGGAAACTAAGATTGTTGATGATGGTAATTTTATATGACAATTAGGCCGGGAATGAGAATGGTATTGAGAATAGGAATAGAAATATTATATATTCTGTCTTACATTTGTGGTCATTTGGGGTTAAATCCCTTGCATTCGGGCTCTGATGATATCGAGATAGACAGATGAAAATAATGAGGTCTCTGAGAAGAGTATCAATCGTGATTATGATGATAATAAAGGGTTCATCATTTTATTAAGATAACATGAGACAACTTTGAAGAAAGAATGATTGAAATAATGTTGAGCGAAAAGGAAGTGATTGAGTTTTGGGATTCACGGCGGTGAAATGACATGTAAATACACGCGATGTTGTACGAGATCGAAATTTACGAATAGGAGGCATAAGATGAATGAATACCACTCAATTTCAACTTATCACATATTCACAATATAAATACGATAAAAGAAGATGTCGCTGCAGCGAAAAAGCCATAATATTTATGCACATAAAGCATTGTGAGCTTCAAAATTCAAATAGCTATATACAATTGAAAATACCTCATCAGAAGATAACCACATCTCTCACTCCCCATCCCCAGTTCCTACTTTCCCGAGTCATACTAATACCCTATTCAAGAAAGGTAAGAGGTATCAACCCAATTGGAGTAGGAACTTCCCAAAACACCAGCAATGGTGTAGGCAGTAGTGTACTTCTTTGAGAAGCTAGCACGAGTACCTGAAGCACCGGTACCAGTGTTGCCATACTCCTCAAAGAGAACATTACCAGTTCTTGGATCGCTGGTAGACCATTGAGACCACCCCGCACTCTCAATGATACTGCCCAAGGAAGTATCTTGGTAAGCAACACGAGCATACTTACTCCATGGACGACCGAGGTAAACGGTCTTCGAACCAGCAGTCGAGGAGGAACTAGTAGTAACAGTACACTTGTTGATAACGTAGAAAGATGGGTCAGAAGAAGTAGGACGTCCGTTGGCAGTGATGCATCCACCGCCTGCAGATGCAGCAATGGTAGAGCCATCAATCCAAGCAACGGAGTGTTGGCCAAAGATCCAATCAACGGCACCCTCAATGTAGCACTTGGCGTAAACTTGGTTACCGGTTTGGGTCAAGAGAGTATCTTGGTATCCGTAAAGACCAACACCGTAGTATCCTTGCTCAGTGTTGTAGGCAGCCAAAGCAATGGCTTGCGAACCCTTTCCATAGGTGTTCTTGATGTTGATGTTGTAGAAAGCGGTGTTCTCCGACAAGTTAATGACGGTTCCGGTCTCTTCATCGTTGGCAGCTCCACTCAAGAGGGAAGAGCTGTGGACGATGTTGACAACATTGTCTTCGTAGCTGGAAGTGTCCTTGGTGTATCCGTAAACGGTAAGCTTTCCCTTCAAAGCGGGAATAGTAACTTGTTCCGAGTAAGTTCCGGAGTAGAGGAAAATGACTTGGGCGGAGGTAGTGGTGGTGCTAAGAGCATTGACGGCTTTTTGGAACTACTGGCTTGGTTGGTAAATGCAAATTGTGGATAAACTTTTAAGCAACATACGGTAGAGTATTTTCCTCCGGATCCAGCGGTGATAGCACCCGATGGGGCACTTGTACGAGCAGTGGCCAGCACAGCAGCAATGAAAGAACCGAAGGTAAGGAGGACACGCATCTTGGCAATTAATCTTAGAATCAAGATACGGATGAATAATTGAACAGAGTGGGTTGGAAGGGACCGTTTTTCGACGGCCAACCCTGACTATTTAACATATGGCAATTACAATATGTTTGCGTAAGCACCTGAGAAAAGAAACACCTCGTAGAATAATCTAAATTAAATGCCGAGAGAAGGGAGACATGGAAAATTCCCGATAGACGACTTTTGAGTAGGACTCCGTGAATAATGTTTCGTCCATAGATGGCAGGAGCTACCGACCCCACACTTGCTCGCATAAATCACCTGACGCTTCCCTGCATCGATGAGATGAGGCCGCCCAATGAGGTTTGAATAATCGCTTTTATACAGGGCATCTCGAAAGATGTACATTTAGCCACAAAGCTTGTGCTTATTTTATCCATACACAAGAAGCAGAGGGAGTCCCCCTGACCTGAGTGCAATTGCAATTGCAAGGGGATGAGAGATGAGTGAGCTTGGGTAGATGCACGGACAGAATATTCATCACATCTAGATTTCTTTTAAAAGTACAAAATACAATGTACGTAGATACTAATAAATTAATGAATAGTAACTTATCTGAAGTGAAATATAAGGCCACCAATGAAGAACTCCTATGCCTCGATCATTGTAATGATGTAATGATCACGAGAGGAACAATAAAGAACAACATACAAATTGATAGTCGTAATGAGAACCGCATGAATTTAATATTTCCTGCAAATTGATGAACCATGTTTATTAGAAATTTCTAGTTGTTCCATGTTCCCCCAACTAATCCACTCGCGCACCACTTTCTGTTCCATCTTGTTATAATGCCGCGGACTATTGCGGAGATTTAATATACATTGCATATTGTACGATGGGTATTGCTGCATGTATAGATTAATCTTGCGTGGCTTGCGGTGACTTAGCAAAGGCTTGTGCAATAGGGGTATCGGGAAGCCAAGTCGATATAGATGATAGATGACGGATCACTTTGAGGCGGCAAACAAGCAACGCCGCTGAGAGTGTAAATCCGGCCGCCGGCAGTGACGGTCTTGGTACTGCCTGTAGACGCAAGGAAACGAAAGTAATGGAGCAAGTCGATGCATGCATCTTTCTGTTTCTTTACTTCGGCATGACTTTTCACATGTAGCCTGCAGAGCAGAACAGAGTGGGCAATGACAGGTCCATAACATCGAGGACCCTGAGGTCTCGAAGATGGGGGTTAAGGTTTACCGGTTTACGGGTTTACTATTTTGATGTTATCGGAACCGACAGAGAGTTTAAACTGTATTTCGCGGAAGGTTTAGGATAGATAAAGCAAACATTGATTAACATTTCATCGTGTCACGGGGACACCATTCCACAGCCGGGTGGAGTCTGGACCACAGGAGGTAATATAATCTCGGTATTAATTAGGAAACTTTTATTCGAAATGATCTACAGGCTTAGCTTAGGATAATAAAAAACTATAATCTTACTCTAACAGATATAGAGCTTGTATCGGAAGGGGAATAGTGAGGTTATAGAATAAGGAGTATATTATATATAGTCTAGTATATACCCGGGGTTGACTAGGGTATATGATTAGTTTTGATTATATTGGAATTATTTGATCCCTTACTAAGTTCATTCGGATTCTACCTGATGTGTTCCCTACTACAGAACCCTGATATTACCATTCAAGGATTATTGCACGGATTACCCCAGGTGTTCTTAAATGATAGTCTAGGGGATAAGTATACGATGAATGACATTTCAATCACAAGCTCAATCATTGTTGAACCTAGTCAGCCGAGTCACCTGGTAGATTTCCCACGTGTTTTCGTATACAATTAACCTTAATTTCTTATTACCTGGGTTGTTAGTCTAAAATGTTATACCTCCTTTCGCTGATTATATTTGAATCTTAACTAAAGACTAGATAGTATTAAATAATCGTATATCTGGAAAAGATATTTAGTAAGACTATTAGTCGATATATAATTAATATACTATACTAATTTTAGAAACTTAATAACTTTATAAATCAAAATTGTATAATCTATTATTAAAATTAATAGTTATTAAAAGATTGAGTGGAAGTGGCCTCTTTATTGACTATATTACGCCTCGTCTAGATCATCTTGATCCCCCTCGGAGGGGATCAATATGCCTGTCTATGGTTCGTCTAATCTAGCCTGTTTAGGTAACCGTATTACTAATCATG
>PHWZ01000743.1:0-12001 GCA_004379285.1 Botryotinia calthae
TTATCATTCTATTGAATTCCTACTTGAAGTCTAGTCTAAACCACCTCGAGAGATCTCTAGACACTTCCACGTGACCCTAGAGGCAGCTCCCGTAACAGAATATATAGAGGTATACTTGGATTTCAAGAGATCTCTAGATACTTCTATATAACCCTAGAGGCAGCTCTCATACCTGTCACGAAACGCCCTCGATCGCACGTGTGCGATCATGTGTACATAGCCTGTATATAAGAGCGCTCAGGAGCGATCGGATTGTAGGTTCTTAGTTTTAGATTCTAAGTATATTTTGTACCCTGCTCATGCAGTTCTTCTAAGGCAAAGTGTGACAATACCCTGTGGTCGTGACGGCGAGGAAATCAGGGCATAACGATATTGTGATTAACCTATACTAGAGAATATCAAGTTGAAGAATCTAAAGTACATTGTGAGAGACACGCTCTTTATAGTCCTGCTGGCAGGGGAATATAACTAATCAACCCTTGTGTCGGAATCGTCACAGTGGTGGCAAAATTAATATTATTAATAAAAAGAAATTCAATATAAATCTCTATACAAATTTTATTATACATATTACAATAATGATATATCCTATTCGTCACTAACGAAACAGTTATTTCGTTAGTGACAAATGGAATCGACACTTTTTGAAACTCGTTTAGTATTGAATTTTAATAGAGCAAAGGAAAATAGGGGCCTTGAAGGGCCTTAGAGATTTCAGAATTCTTGAATCTTGGTGTAGGAAAGGTGAACGGAAGGGGAGCGAGGGTAAGAGCTAGGAGAAGGAGGGGAGCAAGCGTAAGAGCTGAGAGGAGGAGGGGAGTGAGCGTAAGAACTATAAAGGGAGTGAAAGGCATTAGCCGAAAGCTTAAAGGAGAGTGGGGTATGAATCACCTATATCACTTTCGATTTATTCTTCAATCGAAAGACTTACCACTATGCCATACATATATCACGGGAGATAGCTACGGCACTTGGTCACGTTGAGTATAGGATAATAGGAATAAAGTAGTAGTATGCTAGATTGACATGAGGATCAGTCCTCGTATATATATCTAGGTTAGGCGATGGAATTGCCTAATCAGGTAGTATTGATCTCCTAGTAATACGAGTGTATGATTAATGAGAGCGGAACTTTCATTTCATAGAAACTAAAGATGTTATATAACTACTAGGTTGATTGTAGTAATCAATATATGTGAGATTTATATATAGGTTATACGTGATATAGGATTTTCCGTGACAATACACTATATAGGATGTATTATATAATTAAGAATATCTAATAATTCTAATTTATATACTTGGAAAGTTCTATTATTAAGGGAAAAGAAAAGGAAAAAGGAAAGGAAAAAGGAAAGGGAAAGGAAAAGAGAAGGGGATTTTTAAAATCTTAAAAAATTCACTAAGTCCCTTCAGAATAAAATTCTCTTATTATATACGAAAATAAGATTAATCTAGTTAATACTTTAAAAACGCTTTTTTTAATACATTATAAAATTACTGAAGATTTTCTTGGACTAACGAAGCGGCGGCTTCGTCAACTACTGATTCTGCCACCACAGGGATAACATATCATTCGAAATCTCAAGCTGAATGTATTGGAATAAAATGTTAACTTTCTAAACCTATAGCATTTCTTCGAGAAAAATCTTTGGAATACTCAAGAACAAGCAAATCTCGTTAAAGAACAAATTGGAGGAAGAATTGTAAAAAATGCTATGGCCGCGAGAATCCTAACAGGTCTTGGTTATCCGGGAACTGATAAAGGCGCCGTTTTCTTTTCGTTTTGAAAACTAGGCTAGCAAGAAAAACAACAAATGAAGAGATAGTGGGCTTGGTTTTGAAGATTGTAATGATGTATTGTGGGGAGAAAGTGTGGTTATGAAGCAGGTAAATAGGGTAGCTTCACTATCTTTTATATAACGGCATGGGAGAGGACTAATTTCAAGCCATACACAAATAATTTCTTCAATCACACACATCAAAGTAGTCTGGCTATATCTTCTCTATTAGGCTGATAAAAATAACGATTCGTCCTTCAAGGGTTGGTATAGAATCTAGGAAGCTATCACCTGAGTTGAGAGCTAGAAACTTCTAGTCGAGCTGGTAATTTCAAAATCCTTGAATACAATCTTACGGCTGTATCATGGCAGCTTAAGAATAGCAATCGATAAATTTTGATAGATGCGTATCTTGGGCGCTTTTTGCAATGATGTGAGTTTTACCCTTTCTTTCTGAGAGGCCCATTCTTGGTGGATATGCGAAGTGCTATCATGAAGATACGGAAGAAATGCCGAGTTGCGGCGTGATTGACTTTTCGCTGTACAACTGAAGTTTTGATCAAGAATAACAGAATTCCATCATATGCACATATGCAAATTTGAGGCTTATATGGCGATGTTGAAATTTTCATTCTGATTCTCCGACCAGCGTATTCTAAGAACTCACGAAATTTGTCGTGAAGATATCGAATACATGCTATATTGCGGCGTGAATAAATCCTCTGCTGACAAAAAATACTATGAGTAAGTATCCTAACACTTCGGCATATGCGTGTTTGTGGCATATGTGGTGTTGGTTCCGTTTTCAAACTGTTTTCCTAGTGACGGTTTTCTAGGGACTTATCAAGTCTTACTCGTGGAGAAAGTGTCAGATCTAGACATGGATGTTCTGTATCTAGTGTTCAATGATAGATTGAAGTGGATAATTCTATATGACCATATCTGATGACTTGTATAAATTAGGGGATGTTGTCATGCGGCGGGACACGGAACAGGTTACATAAATGGCTAGTGTACCATTTTGTCGGGACAGGAAAAGTCCATTCCCTCACACATAATCTCGCACAAAATTAGGTGGAAAACAACGAGCAAAGCTAGCCATGAGCTATTTTGCTACTAATATTCAGAAAACCTCTCCTGCAGCCCTCCTCAAAGCCTTAGCAGTTCATTCGGGATTACTGATCATGAAACAATGAACACCTTCCTTGAGACGTTTAAAAACATCAAAAGCATTTGGGTTCATCATCTGTGCCCCTTTGATCATCATATCTCTTGGAGGTTAAAACTCGTATTATAATAATAATAATTATTATTATGATAAAAGTGATAGTGGAAGACTTAGTCAGATTTAGCTATAAGGACGAATCGAATATGTGAGATATGATTGAAGTCAAATTGAATGAGAGTTGAATTGAGTCTAATTTGCTTGCTTTTTCTAGGTTTTCTTTGAAGAATATCCTAGGTCCATCCCGCGTCATAAATACAGTTTGCGTATGTGGAGTATCCTTTCGAGCAGTAAGACATAACGTGATTTGTGTTCCACGTGTTCTAATAATGACTTTCTAACGTACTCTTGCCCCCGTAATAATATTCTCGCTTCATTTCTCAAGCTGTTGACTGATTGCTGTTGCAAATGCGAGAACCTTCTCCTCCTGCAATCTTCCACCAACTAATTGCACAGCGACCGGTGCACCGTGTGATAACTCGGGGTTGTCTAGAAAATTAGCATAGTACTATGTACCTCAACCCATGGAGTCACATCGAGCAAAAAATTCCTTACAATCGTCATGGATAGCCTAGTCAACCTCATTCAGACTGGTATATTCCACCGGGTATCGATTGATATCCTTTCTAACCTGTGTCACTGAAATGGCACATGAGGTATAGTCTAGGGAATTGATAATGCTTGTGTAGCCTTGAGAAGTACGGTTAGTTATGACATTAATATTTCCTTTAATTCCGTTTTCATACCGACATATCGCGCCTGACCTGGCTTTGGAGGCGGAAACAGTGCCAGTGGCATGATGAAAGCATCTACCGGCTTCCCTGTTCCGGTAAATTCCGAGGTGCTGTTCCAGTAGTCAAGATATCTCTCCCGATAATCTCTGACTGCAATATTTGCTTCGATGATTTGGCTGGCGTTCACCTCTGGAAAGGGCTCTGATCCGAAGATAGGTTCGATTGAAGGCTCTCCGGACATTGCAATTGCTGAGTGGTGAGCCTTGGCACTGTCGGCAAAACAGATCTTGAACTAAACAATGATTGATCATGTTCTACGCACAAGGCGGGGATCACAGACATATATATCGTTACCAAAGGAGTGACTCGGCGGGCTCCATTCAATGACCTGGTGGATTTAGCAAGATCGTCTGCCTCTTTAAATGAAGATATATATATACCTTATGACCTAGCGCCTTTATTGCATCCGTGACCATCCCCATGGCTCTCTCTACAGGTGGTTGTGGATTCACATACCCATCACTGATCATGATTCCAAATTTCATTTTTTCCCTGCCACTTATGCCTTCATGTAAGTTCATAAATTTATCCTCTTTCCAAGGAAGTTCAGCGACCATGGGATCCCTCTTCCACGGCTCAGTTTACAACAGGCTCCTCATCATCAACTCTAGTCCACTTACTTGAGTCGCTATTGGACCAACCACAAACGGGAGCATAATCCCATCTATCGCCGATGCAATCCCCTCATACGGCAATCTTCCAGTTGATGGACGGAGCCCGTAGCAGCCATTCCAACCTGCGGGGACACGAATCGAGCCGCCGATATTGGTTCCGAGTCCCACTGAGCTTCCTCGCAGAGCTAATAGACCGCCTTCACCACCCGAGCTTCCCCCACATTAAGATGACGATTGAGAGGATTAGGTGTATAGTCTATGATATTGTTACGTGTGTCAATAGACAAGGACCGCTGAGGAACGCTGGTCTTCACGTAGATGATTGCGCCAAGGGACCGAAGATCAGTGGCAATTTGACTTTCTTTTCCTGGCTGGGAAATTCCAACCAGCCAACATAGCCCAAGCTTGTATCTACTCTTTTAACATGTATCGCATCTTTAATACTGATGGGAAGACCATGTAATGGACCTATTGGCTTTTTGTGTTCCGCGAAATAGAATAGGCATCGAGTTCCGAGGCACTCTGTAGAGTAGACGCGAACATTATTTCATAAAGGCAGTTGATCTATTCAAATGTCGATTCTCTCAATCTTTATGTCTTTAGAGATGGGTCTGGCGTCTTATATACCATCTGATAAGCCAACGCTGCTCTGTGGCAGAACGCTTCAGTAACCGCACTACATGTCCAATCTCCGCTAGAAGTTTTTCTAACGATATCGACTGCGTCTGTCTCCGTGATTTCAACCTCCTTAAGAGAGAGACACTGGCGTATATGGACTGTCACGTCAGGTAATATTGTGGGAGGTGGAAGTGGAAGTGGAATTCGCCATTCTTCCGGAATGAGGGACAACAAAGCATCGCGTTTGAAAGCACCGATAGCTTTCCAGTTGGCGGAGTTATTAGCCATCTTGTTATCAATGATTGTTTGTGATTGAAATTACTTGATTGAAAGAAAGATGTTTGAAAATATGGTAGTTCAACTTCCATTGTTCAAAGATGGGAATCGGGCTTTTTATATTCCAACAACGAACGGCAATCATGATTGATATACAGGGCAGATAAACAATTCACGAATCTTTATAAGTTATTCCACTTCAAATATAAATTTATTAGAACCTTGAATTTATAAACAGTCTATGGAAAAGATTCAATTTAGGTGTGAGAAGATGTTCGATTAAACAGCAGCTGATGGTCACCGCCGGTGGTGATAATTTTTTTTAATAGTTAGAAGACACCTGCTAGCAATTCTCTATGAGATAAAGGTCAAGAGAGTTATAACGCTTTGAGAATAGAGCGGGACGGTCTGTCTGTGGGCTGTGACACCGAGAGGCATGAGTTATTCATTTTCCTGGCTTTGACCTAGTAAATAGACATGGTACAACATCCAGAAGAAACTTTTCAATGTGCCATCGGTGTCAACTTGCACATCAGCTGGGGCTTATCCCACAAAATATATGATTTCTGCTTGTCCCACGCCTGAGATTCAGGACACAATTCAAGATCAAAGTTCCAGATGATCCGAGTTAGAATAATGCGCATCTCGTTATAAGCTAGATTTTTGCCGACGCAGTTACGTGGTCCGGTAGAAAATGGCTGAAAAACGTCACGATTATCGTTGAAGAAGGGCGATTTTGGGTCGTTTTTCGCTTCTGGGAGCCAGCGCTCTGGGATAAAGCACTCAGGCTTGTAAAAGTTCATAGAAGAATGATACGCCGAGGATTGATGAACAGCCACCTTGGTCTATGGGAATTGTTAGCTACTTTTTGGAATGACAATAAACTTCTGATCTTACGTTTTGAGGGACCTCATAGCCCGAAATAACTGTGGTAGGAGCAACTGTATATCGTTGGATTCCAGTAGGAACAGGTGGATAGCATCGAAGGGCCTCATCAAGACAGGCTAACATGTACGGGAGATTTGCACTAATGTTTGTAAAAGTGATATCCTCTTCAGATTTTATGACCGATAGCACTTCATCCTTCAACTTTTCCATTGCCACCGGATTCTTCAGAAGTAAGAATGTCACACCCGACAACAAAGTGGCGGTGGTTTCGCTACCAGCGATAACAAGAACACTGGCATTTTCTGCTAGCTCTTCATCACTCAGCCCTTCTATCTCACCGTAATTTCGGAGCATAGAATCCATGAAGTCTGTAGATCCGGAATTCTTAGGTTTCGTAAGTCTCTTCTGCACCGTACTTATGGTGTACTCATCCTGTCGTTCTTTTACACCTGCCAGACCAGTAGGCATAAAAGGCTTGACTAACTGGAAAAGCATAGGATACGTATCCATGAGAGCAATATACGATAATACGCGTACGGAATCGAAAAGTGTCGAGACCCAGAAGTGATACCCTGAGGTTTCGAGCCCACCGAAAGACTGACCAAAAGCAAGATCGCCAATGAGATCAAATGTGGTAACATTATACCACTTGACCATATCTACAGGCGAACGAGATTCGGCATGTTCCTTCAATTTAATGATAAGTTTATCGATGTATCCTTTCATGAGCGGCTCTTGCTCTTGGAGTGCTTTCGCAGAAAAGCCATGGGATATAGATCTGCGGTATCGAGAGTGGTCAATGTCGTTTGCGCTAATAATATCACGGCGGGATTGTGTCGATCTTACGACCTTAGGCAGTTGCTTGTGGCCGTGGCCATATATATCTCGCCAGGCTTGGGCGGTGATGAAGGAGACCTCATTGGGCCCAAACCGAACGGCCTCGCCATATTTCTGGTGGAGAGCTCGGAGATCGATAACATGCCTCCCTCGAATCGACGACAAATGACGAAATAATGGAAAAGCAATCCACAGTGACGGGCCGGGGATGCGACTGAGAGGATGGTAGTAAAGAACCCGGATAGTGGAAATCAAAGTGTAAAGAAGATAGAGGAATGCTACTACTGGAGCAGCCACTGACAACATTGTGATGGTCTAAGAATCGTATGAGATTTTGGTTGAAGCAAACTTGCTGATACTTCTTCTGGTCTTCAAAATCTATCACGGTTCTTATACCTTCGACATCCAATGCCTCTCGGAAGACGGATGCATTTCTTTGCGATTTAGGTTTTACCCACAATATAGATTGTCTCTAGAAGTTACATTGGCGCATTTCTGCAGCGCCCATACCTCAAATAGTTTCCGGCTTCCATGCATGTCTATTCGTGTCCCCTCTTTTCCCCCCCACACCCCTTACTAGCTGTACTTGAGCGGCCCAATGGATGTCAATGTTTTCAAACATGTATCACAAAAAACCGTTGAGTTATCAGTCTACATTATACTTCTTGAGAGTATTAGTCCTTTCTAATAGTTTCAAGATTTAACAGTATTAATAACAACAATGGAGACTCATCACTAATCAATCTCAACTTCAATTGAATTAAGTGTTTGAATATTATCTGTATTATTGTAACTTTGAAGTTTTAAACAAACTTAACTGGGAAATATGAAGTTGAAGAATTAATACACAAAACAAAAGGTTGAATTCATACTTGTACCTCCTGTCAGTAGGGACTCAAGGTTCTACTGGACCGAACAAAAACAGTCCGTGCGGCCGGATGCATTTGTTACATCACCCCCTCTTCTAAAACATCATGTAATGTCCTCATCGCTTCTGCTTCTTCCCCACCTTAATTCGTGACACCAGATATGCTTATACCATTCTCCGTTTTTTGTGGGTAACGGAGCCATTTCTGTATCCGAGTCCGAAACCTTGATTAAAAATACTCCAATAGCTGTCATCAACTTCTGAGGCGGGTTTCTATTAACGGGGTTAGGCAAAGATTAGAGTATACCCGGGGTAACGACTGCCGGTATATTACCTTGCTAAACCTTACTATTATTCTAAGGAATTTTTAGGTGGCACACGTTGTACAAAAGAACGAGCACACTCGAAAGGTACCCCCTTTCAAAATGATGTATCAAATCAATCTATTAATATTTGTATCTGTTGAGGTTAGAGCAAGCTATAAACACAGTGGAGATCTTAATAGAGAAATTATAGAGGTAGAATCATCAGAATATTGTTGTCTGTATTACTCTAAAGGATCCGGAAGCTCCGGAGGGGTATATGTGTAGTGAGGGCACGTGCCACATACACGTGCTACGCGTGTGATTTCCAACAGTATCAAAAATCTATACGAATGATAGAAACTATTCAATTTGTTATACAGCAAAACCTCTCTATAAGGATACCGGTTGTTGTCGCTTTTTTTAAGGATGTATAGAGGTATTCTTTTAGAGAGGTTCCGACCAATCCCGATATAGTTCTGTTGTATATCTGAATCTCATAATATTAGATGTATTGTTGATAATGTTAGAAACAATCAAAATATAGGTATTCTTGATAGTTTCTCGATTTTGAGTGGTTTAGTGGGCCGTTTTTTCGTACAGCATGTAGTGTGGGTTATTACTATCGGATCGTTTCAACAGGGGAGGGGTGACCTACTCTTCGGGAAAGAAAAAAGCGGTCGGAATTGATACCGTGCACACCACTAAAATGATATGTGTTTCGAGGTACCTTTGGGTTGGGTATTGGTTTAATGGTTACATTTTGTCTATAACCCTTTAGGAAGAGGGGTGTTGCTACTCTATATGTATTCTATCTCACTTTCTCACTGCACAAATTGGTGAAATAAAACATAACATAGTATCACATACTAGTCACATGCTCCAACAAATATAACTGAACTTTTTATTGAGGTAGGGATCATTTTGCTATCACACTGAAGTATCACAACAGCTAACATAAAATGATATTGCTTATATTAATTTATCGAATCTCTTTACATATTTACCAGCATTATTATCAATCCTCATTCTCATACCCCTTCATCCTTTCGTTTCCCCATTTTTAATACCAAAAGTAACTCTCCATCGTTTTCTTTTTATCAGTGATTAAGATTTTCTAACATTATTCACCATGTTTTAGAAAATAGTTGCGTCCTCCATTCTCGTTGTCCCGTTCACTTACGTGGCCGTAAATACCTACCATCTCTCAACAATGGCTGCATGATCTGAATTCCTATGATACTAAATCATCCCAGATGTGTGTGTAGTGACAAATAGTCGAGTTCTAGCTTCGATAGTTATCTTGGGCCGTCCGGCAGTACAGTTATGAGCTCCCGTAGAAGTTAATCGGTCGCTGCGATAGACAGAATGCCAGTGAAAAAAATAACAGAGGAAGGATACGAGTATTTGATAAATTGTGAGTGCGGGAGTTTGGAGAGGAGGGTCTGTGTGCGTCGTGGTGTATTACAGTATTGAATACTCCAAGGTGTTTAGCGTGTTTGGGGTAGCAGTATTCAACTATATGAAGTGTGAGAGCTCTCAGTATGCCGTTAGCGAGTTTCTGTACGATGCTTCGTTATACTCTCCTCAATAGATCGTGGGGTGCGGCGGCGTTTGGATGCGGCGGCGCCCGGGTAGCGTATCGTGCGAGTGGTAGTGTGATGCGTTCTCCTCTGCGTCTAAGCGATGAAATAGTCTATGGAGTGAGTATATGGAGTGAGTATCGTATCCTTGCTCGCAACCATGGTGCCTCTCGGGGCCGCCCTGCTTGCCCGTGTGTCCTACGTTTGGTGGGGCTCAGTGTCTGCAGGTGTTCGCATTCGTAAAATATATCTCTCATGGCATCCTTGTATATCTTCATCACAAGAGTATTGCTACATAGTATATTACTAGATTTGTCGTTGGTCCACACCTCGGCGTCATACTATACCTAATTCCCTATGACCCTGAACTCGAGGGGTGTGTGTGCTGTCGCCGCCTCGGTGTGCGTGGTCTTAGTGTAGGGAGGGGAGAAGAGAGGATCTATATTCTCTGATGAGCTTACGTCGTGGCGTGTGCTTAGTAGGGGGCCTGGCGAGGTGTAGTCTCTTGTGAGAGAGCGGCGGAGTTGCCCTGCTTACCGAGTGCGCGTATCCAATTGTGTAAAGTCTTTGGATCGCAGGTGCATTCGATAAAGTGATGTGCGGGGAATAAAATTCCAGCTCAGTCTTGATGTCCTAGGGTAACCTTCCTGTGAAGTTCTCTGTTAGTGTTCATCAACAACACCGCTACAGGCGAATTATAGGGCACAGGAATGACAATCAGTAACGCAAAAGTAAAGCAGAAATGGAAAGGTAAGAATCTATTGGGTTAATGCTTCATGAGACCTGTCGCCTGCTCTCTCTTGGGTAGACCAAACTATACTAGACTTTAGAAGATTCTAAAAACAAGGATATAAGACTATAATTGTTATTTGTGGTATACAATCTGAAGACTAGCTCGCTAAGTGCTAAGGTCGATTGATTGATTGATTGATTGATTGAATTTACGTCCACCTTCAGTCTAAGACTATATAGAACGACTAGGCCTTAGGGGCTTAGTGAATAACTTTTTATTTTACAATAATAGGAACAAACAATTTGGAGAAATGCAAACAAACATTAAAGACCTAAGCCCACTTACTATACACATAGCATATAGTAAGAAAATAAGGAGATCTACTTTGTAAAATATTTATCCTCTCTCTCTCTTTCTTCTATTTCTCTTTCTTTTTCTCTTTCTCCTTCTATTTGAGCCCTTAATAAATGCCAAACTCTTATAGCAATTTTGATTATATTAATAAATTTGATAACTAATTCGATTCCTATTTTTATATAAAATAGGAATTGTAAAGTGATTTTAGAAAGTAATATATTTTGGAATTGTCAAGATACAGGTAAAGACTTATATTGTACTATAAGGGTAGAAGAGCTATGGAAGAGTAAGGCCCTATTTATAGGAAGCAGGGCACACTAGTAGCCTATATTTAAAGCACGAAGGCAATTACAGAATATATAATTAGCACTGTAATAATACCCCCTGCTCAAAGTGATCAGTCACCGATTGTAATACAATATAACACTAGAATACTCTAATTTTTATTAATAGATTAAATTGAATTTTTCTTAAAAGTAGTAGTTAATTGGCAAAGCTTTTTGGGTCTGCTTTGGCCTTGTTTCGGAGGTGCGCTTTGTATCGATACTAATAAAGGATTGGAAGGAGTAATAGGCTTTTTGAATCCTATCCAAATAAGTGGATCTGGTTTATTCGGGTTTGCCAAGTGAAAAGCGATAATTGTGTTTTCTTGATCTTACAAATCTTCAACAGGTTATCAAGATACTAGATAGTGTTTCCATTTGATTTGATAATGGAATCCGTTCTGGTTGTAGTAATCTAAGAGTTTATTAAATTTCTATTGTTTGGTTTCTTTATTTGTTTTATTATCTTTTTCAAGAACTTGATTCGACCCAGGCGAACATAAGCAGAGAATAGGAGGGGTACGATCTAGAAAAGCCATGTGGAAGAAAATTGAAGCACGAAGCACACCATGCTGTAATAGAATGTATACTAAAGCTACCCTTACAGGATAAAACAGATTCCAAACAAATATTATATAGGAGATCGGAAAGCGCGCACGGAGGCGTTCAGAGGATCAGAGACAAAGGCGCAAGTGCGCCAGCCATCGCTTGGGAGGCTACTGAGGGTATTGAGACCCCATCCCTAGGAAAGGGGGATCATGTAAATTAGAAGATCATCCCGCAGTTAGCCCAACCGTAATGC
>PHWZ01000744.1:0-11978 GCA_004379285.1 Botryotinia calthae
CTTTATTAATAAACTGTTACGGGAGCTGCCTCTAGGGTCACGTGGAAGTGTCTAGAAATCTCTCGAGATGGTTTAGACTAGACTTCAAGTAGGAATTCAATAGAATGATAACTGATTACAATTCTTGTAACTATAGTAATGAAACTAATGATTATCTTGAGCACAAAGCTCTACATTATAATGAAATCCTATTCCTTATATAGACCTTCGTTTCTATGGGATAGCCTGAATAGCCTATCTATCCTGTCTATCCACGGATAACCTGGATAGCAATATATCCTATCTATCCATCACATAATACCTAATAATCCTTACTGCTTATCTAACCTGTGCTTATTAAATAACCTATGACTTAACTACCCTATACTTATAATCCATATTGCAATGCAAATACCTCCATAACACTATCCCCTTCCTAGACTAACACTTACCCCAAACATCTATATAATAAAATCTCCCCTTATCAACATTTTGATAATTGATTAGTTGTTTCCTTCTTTCAATATACCCGTTAAGCATACCAAAAAACGAACAGAGCAAATATCCCTTGGTCAACGGATTGAAAGATTAGAAGTCGAAATAATTGCATACTTATGTTATAAAAAATCAAATAAATATTATATTGGAATAAAAGTTGGTTCTAATGTTGATTGTTATACTGAATACTATCAGCAGGGCAAAACCTGCAATATGAGAAAGCAAAATCAAATGTCTTCTATATCAGACTGGAAATCTATCGATTGTCAACGTCAGCACATTCGTAACAAAGAAAAGAAGGCTATAGCTAAAATCCTTTGATTGCATAAACAATAATGATTCTTGAATAAACAGGAAAAAAAAATGATCACCGCTAATCTTAGTTCTATAAATAAGTTTAATACTCTGAAAAAAAAGGAAAGACTAGAAAAAGAGTGTGTGGATAAGGAAACGGTAGATGCCACTGCAACCGTTCCTAGTGGTTCCCCTTCCTTCAATTTCTTCAATTCTTTGTTGCCTCCATTGTCTGATACCGAGCTCGAGGCTTTATTGACAGATATGAATACTTCAAATGGAATGCCTGTAGTTTCTCAGGGCAGCTGAAATCCTTCTTAAATTCCCATATGTTTTTCGAGTGTGGGTAATCTAACCATTTGATCAAATATTTGATTTTGTTCCTAACATACTTACAATCTAATATCGTCTCTACATTGTATATAGCGTTAGGGTTGACTGATTCGATTTCTATAAATAACATATTCAGCACTTCTGGTAATACTAATTCGAGTAAGGATATATAGAATACTAAATGAATATTTATTATATCTAGTAATTTCAATCGATAATTAACCATTCCTATTACCTTATCAATCTTGAATAGTTCTAGTTTTCTATGATCGAATTTATTGCTTAGTCTTTTGGTCTCGATATTTCGTCACAGCAAATAAACTTTATCCCCCTCTTTAAACATAGATTCCATACTACATTTCGTATTGTAGTAGACTGCTATTCTAAATGATATGAATCTTAAATCAAAAACGAATTACTCTTGCAAGTCCTTCAATTGTTCGATATGTATTATTACTGATTCGATATTTACTTTTTATAATATCAAAGTTTGATATACTCAAGGATTAAACCCAAAGTTAGTGCGTACTGGTATTATCTTTATAGTTTCCATTTCCGATATATTATATACAAATTATACTATAGATAATAGTTCTACCCAATTATCTTATCAATAATTTATATAGTATCTAAGATATACTTCTATTATCTGATTAATTCTTTCAGTCTGTCCGTCTATTTATGAGTGAAAAGCTGTCGATAGCTTTCTCTTAATACCCATAAATACTAATAAAGTAATCCAGAATTTCAAAGTAAAAAGCTTATCTCGATCCGAGATTATCTCATCTGATACTCCGTATATACTTACTATAATTCTGAGAAACATATATACTAGCTATTCAGTATCCCATATTTCCTTGAATAATATTATATATACAAATTTCATTAATCTATCTACTATATTGAATATCGTATTATATTTAATCTTTATAGTAAAATCTTTTGAGAGTGGTAATTTGACCACAAAATCCTATGTGATAGATTTCCATAACTGAGAAGGCATGTTTAGGGTTTGGAACTGACTATATGGAGTATATCTCGAGGATTTGTTCTATATATAGATATCACAATTTCCAACAATTTCTTCAATTATTGTTTTTATTTGTAGAAAGTAATTGATTTCCTATATTCTTACAAAAGTCCTTGCAATCCCTTAGTGTTCATATACCAACAATCTGTGTTGTTCCGTTACAAATTCCTTAGTTATTTGATTTGGAATATATACTTTCCTTTGGAAATATATAGTATTATTCTTTATAATGAATCCTGGTTTTATTGTCTTGTATATATGTATAGCTGTAATATCCTTGTTGTAATATGATTGGATTTGTTTTCTAAAATGATTGTTTTCCAATAGGTGTGTAGCTGTAAGCTGAGGTGTATTGTAAACTAGTGATTCGCCTTCTCTTTTGAATATAGTATATGATTTGTAAAACTTGTTTTCTTAATATTCTAGTTTTCAGTTAAAAGTATCAGCTCTAGCGTTTTTTGATCTTTTAATATATGAAATTCTGAAATTGTAATTGGCTATAGTTTTTGATCATCTAATCTATTATTTGTTTAATTGTTTTGTTATAGTGAAGTAAATTAAGTTCTTATGATCTATATATATCTATACTATATATTTTGATTTTTTCAAATATATTTGCTATTCCCTAAATATATTTATTATCGTTAGTAATTCTTTATTGTAGATTTTATAGTTTAATTCAGTTAGTGATAGTTTTCAAGAGTAGAATGCAATTGATTGCTATTTCTTATTCTAGCCCGGCTGGCTCAGAACTGCTTCTATAGCGAAATCAGAAGAGTCTGTTTCCATTATAATTTCTTTCTCTGAATCAAATGTCAATAGTATTGGTTCTTCTACTATTACCTACTTGAGTGTATCGAATGACTTCTATGTCTTGACTATCTATTCAAAGATCCCCTAATCTTTTCTCGTTAGTATTATTAAGAATATTGTAATTCCTGAATATCCTTTAATAAATCGTTTATAGAAGTTAACAAATCCTAAAAAGGATTACACTTCTTTAATAATAGTTGACTACTTCCATTCGAGTATTGCCTTAACCTTATCTTTGCTCATCTTGAGCCCTTAACTTGATACAATGAATCCCAAAAACTCTGTCTCTGCAACATAGAATTCGCATTTGCTTGACTTACACAGCAAATCTGCTTTAACTAAATATTCAAGTATATTACTAACATCCCTAATATATTGAACCTCACTGTTCAAATATACTAAAATATCATTCAAATAGTATATACAATAAGTATCCAAATATTGTAATAGTATATTATTTATAAGCCTCATAAATATAACTGGTGCATTAATTAACCCAAATAGTATAACTTGATATTCGTATAGCCTATATCGTATCTTGAAAGCGGTTTTCCATTCCTCGCCTTCCTTTATTCTGATCAAGTGGTAACCATTTCGTAAATCCATTTTAATAAATATCATAGCTCTGTCTAATCGATCTCTTAATTCCATAACTAATGGAAATGGATATCGATCTTTCTTGATAAACATATTGAGCTTTCTATAATCCACAACTAATCTCTTAATACTATCCTTTTTGAATACCTATATAATTGGACTTGCTATTTGAGATGCGAATTCCCTAATCCATCCCTTAGCCAAATTGTCGTCAATATATTCCCTAAGTATCTTTAACTCATCAACTGATATTGAATAAATTGAAATATACACAGGCATCTTACCTTCCTCCAATATTATCTCGTAATCCCATAGCTTATATTCCAGTAAAGCCTTATAATTCCCAGGCTCCCTAAAAACCTATTCGTATTTCTTATACTGTTCTAATATTATAAGATTCTCTTTTACCTCAATTGCAATTTCGTATCATATTGTTGGCTTCTGCATTTATAGAGGAGGTATATTATCCTTTGCTTTTAATAAAGAATCCTGGACTGGGTGTCCTACATCACCAATGTTATTCGCATTCAACTCTCCTAAATGTATATTATATCTTGCAAACGCCTTTAGCATATCCTTGTAATTGCTTTTACACTAATCAAATAATACTAATTCTTATATTCAATCTATTTTCGAATTATAAACCTTCAACCAAGACATCCCTAAAATGATCTATTGTTGACCCAATAATACAATATCAAATTATATAATCTTTATATACTGGATTATACTCATTTATACTAATATTGTCTCCTACAAAATCTTTCCATCAAACCCTACTAGTTGATCATCAACTAATTATAATCGATAGAGGTATTGTTTCATCTGAAATAGTATTTCCAAGTATTTCACAGCTTCTAATACAATAAAATTTCCTATAGCTTCTGAATCTATCATAGCTGCTTATATATATCCATTTATTTTAACCTTACAATATATCTGTCCTACTTGTTCTATAATATTTAATTATAATATAACTCTATATTCTTCTACAAAATTATCTATACCTTTTCATTGTTTCTTAGCTCTCTTTCTCTTTGGAAACCACCCAGTGGCTTCTTTGTTAGATTAGTGAATTCCATAGAATTCTTTATAGCAAGCAGTCCAGCTCATCCTGGCATGTTTTGCTTCTATCTCTTCCTAAGGATTTTCCTTTGTTATATCTTCTTCTATTATTAAAGGTATTGGAGTTCAATAATACTTTATTTCCTATAAATCTAAAGTGTTTAAGCCTTTCTCATTCCTTAATAATTCTTCATTTAATTGTTATAATTCCTCAAAAATAATAATATTAATATTCTTAAGTAGACCTATATCCTTATAGGATATAAAGATAGCATTGAATTAACCTTTACCAAACTTAGATTTAAAACTATCTCTTCTTGTTCCTATTTTCTTGTTTCAGCAACTTACTACCCGATGCCTTGCTTTTCCATATTCAAAGTATAAGTTATTTTCTTGTCTTTGTTACTTTTCCGAATCGTTATTATCATTTGCATAATATATAATATCCAATTCTATAGGATTCCTATATTGTTATGAATTGTATTATAATCTACCCTCATTTTTATAATAGCATCTTTGTTTTTAATTGATTTAAGGTTTATAGGATCACTAATTCTATTTGTATTTATATAAACAATCATCAACTTTGATAAAGCTTTTAATTAATTCATTCAAATTTATACTCTCGCTTTCTCTATCAAATTCTAAATGTACTTCTGATTTGAATCCTTTGTGATAATAATTTATAATCACAGTTTCGTTCTATTTAATAGTTCCTATATATCTTCGAAACTCTATAGCATACTTCAATACTGAACCTGTCTGCTTAAAACTAAAGACCTTTTCTTCTACTACCTCTAGCTCATTAAAATTCCCAAAGATTCTTCGAATCTTCATTTTGAATCCTTCGAAACTATTGAAGATTGTTTTAGTGAATTGAATACAAATTTACTCATTATACTTAAAATAATTGTGCAAATATAATTGAATCCATTTACTTATTTCTCCTCTAAAATAAGATACTATTTATACATTTTTAGATTCTTTAGTAATAAATTTGTCTTCGTTAAATCTAAAATAGATCTCAAACTGTAAAAGGAATATATCGAGTTCCTATCGACTACCTTAGTATTTATCAAATAAAGTAATCTTGAAAGTCTCGATAATAGTAATCTCCTTAAAAGCATCCATCATTTCGATATCATCAATATCGATCACTAAAATATATTATCCTCCTAAAAGATTGATAAAAGCCATATTACAATTGAGTATATTGAATCAATACTTAAAACAAAAATAATATTCAAAATATTACAGAAGCTGCCTCTAAAATCACATAAAAATATCTAAAAATCTTTCAAAATAATTTAGACTAAACTTCAAATAGGAATTCAATAAAATGATAACTGATTACAATTCTCATAACTATAGTAATGAAACTAATGATTGTCTTGAGCACGAAGCTCTACATTGTAATGAAATCCCATTCCTTATATAGACCTTCGTTCCTATGGGATAGCCTGGATAGCCTATCTATCCTGTTTATCCACGGATAGCCTGGATAGCTATATATCCTGTCTATCCATTACGTGATATCTATTCTGTGATTCCTAATAATCCTTACTGCTTATCTAACCTGTGTTTACTAGATAACCTGTGATTTAATTACCCTATACTTATAATCTATGTTGCGGTGCGGATACCTCTGTAACATTATCCCCTTCCTAGACTAGCGTTTGTCCCAAGCGTTTATATAATGGAGTTTCCTTATATCAATATTTTGATGATTGATTAGCTGTTTTTTTTTTTCAATATGCTCATTGAGCGTACCAAAAAACGAACAAAGTAAATATCCCTTGGTCAACGGATTAAAAGATTAAAAGTCGAAATGGTTGCATACTCGCGTTGTAAAAAATCAAATAAACATTGTATTGAGATAAAAGTTAGTCCTAACGTTGGTCGTTGTACTGAATACTATCGGCAGGGCAAAACCTACGATATAAAAGAGCAAAATCAAATGCCTTCTATATCAGACTAGGAATCCATCGATCGCCAACGTCAGCGCATTCGTAACGAAGAAGAGAAGGCTATAACTAAAATCCTTCGATTACATAAACAACAGCGATTCTTGAATAAGCGAGAAAAGAAAATGATCGCTGCTAATCTTAGTTCTATAAATAAGCTTGATGCTCTGAAAGAAAAGGAAAGACTGGAAAAAGAGTGTGTAGATAAGGAAACAATAGATGCCACTGCAACCGTTCCTAGTAATTCCCCTTCCTTCGATTTCTTCGATTCTTCATTGCCTCCGTTGTCTGATACCAAGCTTGAGGCTTTATTAACAGATATAAATACTTCAAATAGAACACCTATAGTTTCTCAAAGCAGCTGAGATCTTCTTTAAATTCCCATATGTTTTCCGAATATAGGTAATCCAACCATTTGATCAAATACTTAACCTTACCTCTAACATATTTGCAATCTAGTATTGTTTCAACATCGTATATGGCATTGGGGTTAACTAGTTTGATTTCTGTGAATAACACATTCGGCACTCCTAATGATACTGATTCGAACAAGGATATATAGAATACTGGATAAATATTCATTGTATCTAATAATTTCAATCGATAATTAACCGTTCCTATTACCTTATCAATCTTGAATAGTCCTAATTTCCTGTAATCGAATTTATTACTTGATCTCTTAATCTCAATATTTCGTCATAGCAAATAAACTTTATCCCCCTCTTTAAGCATAGATTCCATACTACATCCCTTATTATAATACACTACTATTCTGAAAAATATAAATCTTAAATCAAAAGCAAACTGCTCTTATAAATCTTTTAATTATTCGACTTATATTATTACTGATTCGACATTAACTTCTTATAACATCAGAATTTTGTAAACTTGAGAATTAAACCCAAAGTTAACACATACTGATATTATCTTTATAATTTCCGTTTCCAATATATTATATACGAATTGTACCATAGATAATAGTTCTACCCAATTATCCTATCGATAATTTACATAGCATCTAAAATATACTTCCATTATCTGATTAGTTCTTTCAGTCTGTCCATCTATTTATAAATGAAAAGCTGTCGATAGCTTTCTCTTAATCCCCATAAATACTAATAAGGTAGTCCAGAATTTCGAAATAAAAAGCTTATCTCGATCCAAAATTATCTCATCTAGTACTCCATATATGCTTACTATAAACCTAAGAAATACATATACTAACTGTTCAGCATCCCATGTTTCCTTGAATGATATCATATATACAAATTTCGTTAGTCTATCTACTATATTGAATATCACATCATACTCAATCCCTGTAATAGAATCTTTTGAGAATAATAGTTTGACCACAAAATCCCATATAATAGACTTCCATAATTGAGAAGGCATATCTGGGGTCTGGAGCTAACCATATAAAGCATATCTCGAAGACTTGTTCCATATACAGATATCACAATTTCCAACAACTTCTTCAACTATCGTTCTCATTCATAGAAAATAACTGATTTCCCATAATCTTGCAAATGTTCTTACAATCCCTTGATATCCATATACCGGTAGTCCGTGTTGTTCCGTCACAAATTCCTTAGTCATTTGACTCGGAATGTATACTTTCCCTTGGAAATATATAGTATCGTCCTCTATAATGAATCCTGATTCTATTGCCTTACATATACATATAGCTGTAGTATCCTTGTTGTAATATAATTGGATTTGCTTTCTAAGATAATTATCTTCCAATAGATATGTAGCCGCAAGCTGAAATACATTATAGATTAGTAATTCGCCTTCCCTCTTGAATATAGCATATGATTTGTAAGACTTTTTTTCTTGATATTCTAATTTTCGATTAAGAACATCAGCTCTAGCGTTTTCTGATCCTTTAATATATAAAATTCTAAAATTATAATTGGCTATAATCTCCAACCATCTAACCTGTCATCTGTTTAACTGCTTCGTTGTAATAAAGTAAACCAAGTTCTTATGATCTGTATACACCTGTACTATATATTTTGATCCTTCCAAATATACTCGCCATTCCCTAAATGCATCCACTATCGCCAATAATTCTTTATCATAGATTTCGTAATTTAATTCGACTGGTGATAGCTTTCGAGAGTAGAATACGATTGATTGCTATTTCTTATTCTGACCCGGCTGGCTCAGAACTACTCCTATAACGAAATCAGAAGAATCTGTTTCTATTATGATTTCTTTTTCTGGATCAAATGTTAATAGTATTGGCTCTTCTGCCACTGCCTGCTTGAGTATATCGAATGACTTCTGTACCTTGACTATCCATTCAAAGATCCCCTAATCTTTTCTTGTTAGTATTGTTAAGGGTGCTGTAATCCCTAAATATCCCTTAATAAATTGTCTATAGAAGTTAACAAATCCTAGAAAGGATTGTACTTCTTTAATAGTAGTTAGCTACTTCTATTCGAGCATTACTTTAACCTTATCTTTGCTCATCTTAAGCCCTTAGCTTGATACAATGAATCCCAAAAACTCTATCTCTGCAATATGGAATTCGCATTTGCTTGGCTTGTACAACAAATCTACCTTAGTTAAACATTCGAATATATTACTAACATCCCTAATATGTTAAACCTCACTATTCGAATATACTAGAATGTCATCCAAGTAGTATATACAACAAGTATCCAAATATTGCGATAATACATTATTCATAAGCCTCATGAATATAGCTAGTGTATTAGTTAGCCCAAATGGCATAACTTGATATTCGTATAGCCCGTATCGTATCTTGAAAGCGGTTTTCCATTTCTCACCTTCCTTCATTCTGATCAAGTGATAACCATTTCGTAGATCCATTTTGGTAAATATCGTAGCTCTGCCTAATCGATCTCTTAATTCCGTAACTAATAAAAATGGATATCGATCTTTCTTGGTAAACGTATTAAGCTTTCTATAATCCACAACTAATCTTTTAATACCATCCTTCTTAAATACTCATATAATTAGACTTGCCATTTAGAATACAGATTCTCTGATCCATTCCTTGGCTAAATTGTTATCGATGTATTTTCTAAATATTTTTAATTCATTGGCTGATATTAAATAAATTAAGGTGTGCACAGGCATCTTGCCTTCCTCCAATATTATTTTATGATCCTATGGTTTGTATTCCGGTAAAGCCTTATAGTTCCCAGGTTCTTTAAAGACCTGTTCATATTTCTTGTACTGTTCTAGTATTGTAGGATTCTCTTTTACCTCGATTGCGATTTCGTGCTGTGTCGTTGACTTCTGCATTTGTAAAAAAAGTGTATTATCTTTTGCTTTTAATAAAGGATCCTAGACTAAATGTCCTATGTTGCCAATATTGTTTGCGTTCAACTCTCCTAAACATATGTTACATCTCGCAAATGCCTCTAGCATATCTTTATAATCACTCTTGCATTGATCAAATGATACTAATCCTTGTATCCAATCTATTTTTGGGTTGTGAGTCTTCAACCAAGGTATCCCTAAAATGATTTGTTATTGATCCAATGATACAATATCAAATTGTATAATCTCTGTGTGCTAGATTATACTCATTTGTATTGGTATTGTCTTTTGCAAAATCTTTACATTAAACCCTACTAGCTAGCCATCAACTAATTACAATCAGTAGGGGTGTTGTTTCGTTTGAAGTGGTATTCCCAAGTATTTTACAGCTTTTGATGTAATAAAATTTCCTGTAGTTCCTGAATTTATTATAGCTGATTGTGTGTGTCTATTTATTTTGATCTTGCAGTATATCTGTTCTGCTTGTTTTGTAGCATTCAATTGTGGTGTAACTTTGCGAACTTCTTGCAAGGTTATGCTAGAGCCTAAATCCTTGCTCATTGCATTGATTCGGTGCTTCTTAGCTCTTTTCTTCTTTGGAAACCACCCAGTGGCTTCTTTGTTAGATCGGTGAATTCCGCAGAATTCTTTATAGCAAGCAGTCCAGATCATCCTGGCGTATTCTGCTTCTGTCTCTTCCTGAGGACTTTCCTCTGTTATGTCTTCTTCCGTTACTGAAGGTGTTGGAGTTCGATAATACTCTATTTCCCATGAATCTAGAGCGTTCAAACCTTCCTCATTTCTTAGTAATTCTTCATTTAATCGCTATAGTTCTTCGAAAGTAGTAGTATTAATATTCTTAAATAGACCTGTATCCTCATAGAATATAAAGATAGCGTTGAGTTGGCCTTTGCTAAACTTAGATTTGAAACTACCTCTTCTTGCTCCTATTTTCTTGCTTCAACAACTTGCTACCCGATACCCTACTTTTCCACATTCAAAGTATAAATTATTCTCTCGTCTTCATCGCTTCTCCAGATCATCATTGTCATTTGCATAATATATAACATCCAATTCCATAGGATCCCCATATCGCTATAGATTGTATCATGATCTACCCTCATTTTTGTAATAGCGTCCTTGTTTTTAATTGATTTAAGATTTGTAGAATCACTGATTCTATTTATACCTGTATAAACGATCGTCGGCTTCAATAAAGCTTTTAATTAATTCGTTCAAATTCGTACTCTCGCTCTCCCTATCGAATTCTAAGCATACTTCTAGTTTGAATCCCTTGCAATAGTAACTCATGATCACAATTTCGTCCCATTTAATAATTCCTGCATATCTTCGAAACTCTATAACATACTTCAATACTAAACCTGTCTGCTTGAAACTAAAGACCTTTTCTTCTGCTACCTCTAGCTCATTAAAGTTCCCAAAGATTCTTCGAATCTCAATCTTGAATCCTTCGAAACTATTGAAAATTGTTTTGGTGAATTACATACAAGCTCGCTCATCATACTCGAAATAATTACACAAATATAATTGAATCCATTTGCTTGCTTCTCCTCTAAAATAAGATACTACCCATACACTCTTAGATTCTTTAATAATAAACTTGTTTTCATTGAATCTAAAATAGATCTCAAACTACAAAAAAAATATATCGAGTTTCTATCGACTACCTTAATATTTATCAAGTAAAGTAATCTTGAGAGTTTCGATAATAATAATCTCCTTAAAAGTATCCATCATTTCGATATTATCAATATCAATTGATGAAACACATTATCCTTTTAAAAGATTGATAAAAGCCATATTGCAGTTAAATATATTGAATCGATACTTGAAACAGAAATGATACTCAAAATGTTACGGGAGCTGTTTTTAAGATCACATGGAAATGTTTAGAAATATCTCAAAATAATTTAGACTAAACTTCAAATAGGAATTCAATAGAATAATAACTAATTGCAATTCTTGTAACTATAGTAATGAAACTAATGATTGTCTTGAGCACGAAGCTCTACATTATAATGAAATCCCATTCCTTATATAGACCTTCGTTCCTATGGGATAGCCTGGATAGCCTGTCTATCCTGTCTATC
>PHWZ01000745.1:0-11959 GCA_004379285.1 Botryotinia calthae
ATTATATCACACTATATATCTGTGCTCGCTTCTGGAATTGCTTTTGCTGGGTAGGTACTTGAGATTGTGCTTGTGGTTTGAATGGGTGGGGAGAGGAGAGAATGAATGAATGGATGAATGAATGAAATTGGAGCTTGGAAGCTTGGAACTTGGGAGTGCATTGCTTGCTTGCTTGTGTGGTCGACTTGGCTTAATATATTGTGTATGTGCCTAGATAAGTAGATAGAGAGGGTTTTCAGCTGAAGTTTTCTTTTTGGTGTGTATGTGTGTGCAGTGATGTGTACATGTGCATATGCATATATACTCAGAGGATGGAATGGGATGGGATCACCATTCGGGAGAGTAGTGATGACGTGATGAGATACGAATTGTTGGGTATTGGTGGATGGGTAGGTGGATGAGTAGATAGGTAGGTAGATGTGTAAATGGGTATGGTGTAGTTATTAGCTATTAGCTGCAGGTGCAGGTGCAGGCGCAGGCGCGACGGAGTTGTGGTTATATAGAGGATGGATTGATGAGTGATTGATTGTTGGGGTAGGGTAGGGCCTCGAGAGGAGTAGAAGGGGCGGTGGAGGGTGGAGGGTGGGTAGGGTTTGTTTTTTCTTTTCAGCTAAGGGGGGGATGGGGTGCATGGTTTTCGTGCATGGAGATTTGAGACAGAGGGGGATGGCTGAGCGGTTGGTCTGTTGTGTGGGTTTGGGTTTGGGTTTGGGTTTGGGGATTTGCTGTGTGTGTGTGGTAGGGTGAACACTTGGTATGTATGTATGTATGTATGTATGTATGTATGTATGTATCACGGAGTAGGGGTATGAGATCTACAAGGAGAAAAGGAGTAGTGGTGTTGTTGTGATATTGTGTGTGGTGGGGGGTAATTCTGTGATGATCGACTGCATAATTGTGTTGGGGGTCGTTGGTTGGTCTTCTTCTGTGATAGGGTCTAACGGTCTAGTATTCCATGACTCGGATGGGTGGAAAGAGAGGGGGTTCGCGTCTAGACAATAGCTAGTAGCTAGCTAGATAGTTATTGATGAATGAATGGCTGGTGGATGGATTTTCGAGCAGACTTTATGATGTTACGGTGTCTAGATGCGGGACAGATGAGTGGAAAATCCGGTTATTTTGGGGGTTTTCCTGATTGATCATATATTACCAGCCGAGTTTGTGGTATTGATAGGGTTGTGAATAAGAGGCAAAAGGCAGATGATCAAAAAAATGACAGCGACGGCGATTCCGAAAGAATTCAAGACAAATCAGAATGAATGTAATATAACATAATCCCACAATAGATCTTGATGCCACCACCACCACCACCACCATCCGTTCTCCCATTCGTTCTATGCCCGAAACAACAATATTCTAGAAAGCATAGAAGAATCTTTGGAATCAATCATCACACTCCAAACACCCTTCACCCAATCATATCTCATCATCATCCGAACAAGGATAGAGAATCTAGCCCATCTCTGCTTACAAAAGCACGATTTCGTCATTTGCCGCCTGGATTACAAGGCCCCATTTACAATTACCCCTCTTAGAAATCAAACCAATCTACACATCTTCCGTAAGCTTCCCACCTTCTTCCTGTCAGCCTCGACAACCCTTCGAAAACATACAAATACTCTTCGGATCTCTGCATGAGTTTTCATATGTCATTCTTCACTCGATCTCTTCAACGATTACCAAAACCAAACAATCGCGCCGTCTTTCAATCTGTAAACACAAGAGCTTTTCATCAATCTATCGCAAATATGGGTGTTCACAATATTTCCACGTAAGTCTTACTCCCCTTTCGCCCCTCTTCTCCAGAAACGAAATACACACTTTCCCCCTCGATTTTGGGCTAGGTATATTGGAATACATCGTCGATGTCTCTGTTCGGTCGAGTCTCAATACTATACTACATCCTCGATGATATGTGTAGGTTGTGTGGGGCACGAAGAGCTTTTCGAAAGAGATCCATAGGATAAACACAGATGTATAAACACAAATACTAACAAGAATTAACAGCGCTGCTGAATTCAAGTCTGTTCTTGCCGACAAGAAAGTTGTTGTTCTCGATTGCTTTGCAACATGGTGTGGTCCTTGCAAGGCCATCGCTCCTAGAGTTTCTAAGTATGTTCTCTCCCTTTATTGCCTTGCCTATTTATTTCCCCTTGTCTTTTTCTATCAAGGGAAAATCATGAATAAAAATTCTAATTCTCATCAAATAGACTCTCAGATGACTACCCCGCCGCCCATTTCATCAAAATCGATGTCGATGAATTGCCAGAGGTATCACAAGAGCTTGGTATCAGAGCCATGCCTACCTTTTTGATCTTCAAGGGAGAGGAAAAAGTCGGAGAGGTTGTAGGTGCCAATCCTGTTGCATTGGAAGAAGCTATCAGGAAGGCTATTGAGGAGTGAGGGGATGGAGATAGAGGAGTGAAAGCAATATTATACATATGAATAGAACAGAGTGACCAAGGGGACAAGACCGCATGGATTTTTGGGGGGATTTGGTACGTGGAGGTTAGGAAATGAACGTATGAAATGATGGTTTTGAGATACGTAATTTGAGTATGATTCTTCTTGTGAATGGACTATGAATGATTGGGACGAATTTACTCTGTTTCCGCGTACTCCCCATTATAATGCGAGGTCACTGACCGATATTAATCAAAATGGGAAGTTTCCCTTGCCTAGGAGAAGGAAAGGAACGCGCAACCGTTCTGAAAAGTTGGAACAGACATCTCTCATTTCCTTCCGCATTAATGCAGAGAACCCAAGAAACTTATAACTTTATAACACGCATTTCAATCAGTCTTATTGTTGCCCGAGCTATCTATCTCAACCTGTTGGTAGAATATACAGGTAGCTCAATTAAGTCGATGGGTTGAAATGAACTGACCGATACCGACCTTGACCTCGACCTCCACCTAGGTGGACCACCGGCTTACTGGTCTGGTGGATGGGATTAGAAACATGGATTTGTGTTTCATGGGGTGTTTTATTTTCTGGTTGGGTTAGTGGTCGGCTGGTTGGTTGATTCGTTGGAGAGGGAGAACAGGATGGACAAAGAAAGAAGGGGGTTGGTGGTTGATCGTTGGTTGGGACGTGTTGGGACTGAGCTAGAATTTTGTGGGAAGTGGTGCTGTAGATTGGCTTCCTGGGCTGAGAATGGAGATACTGGATAGGTTTATTTAGTGGCCTAGCTTTGTGTATTTTGTAGTCGAGATGTTGATTGCCTCGTTTGTACTTCCGTACCTGGTAGGTCGGGTCAGATTTTGTTGGTAGTATGGTGTGGTACCGTAGTGTAAGGGTTTGTTCAGGAGAAGAAATGTATAAATATAGATATATAGATACTTCTTTCTCGTGAATATCAAGATGTGTGCATCTTTTCTCCTCAATTTGAGTCTTTTTTTCCCAGCGCTCTTGTATCTTTTCTTGTGCTTGTTATATGATGTAATCATTGTCTGCTTGTGTTTATAATTCATCGTTGGATTTTTCTTTGCATTTTTTACTTGCTTTAGGGGGGCGGAGGGTAGTGACATTTCTTTCTTTCTTTCTTTCTCAGTACTCTATTTTCAGCAAAGTCGTTAGAGATACGAGTACTACATAAGAATACACGAGGAAGTGGGAAAAACTCATTAACCATGCTCTTTGATTCTTCGTCTTCGAAACCTGGCAATTCGATACCAATAAACTCTAGAGCACAGAACCAATTTCTCGACGGATTGAATCGATGTCCTGTATCTCGGGTGCAAAGTCGCAGTCGCAGCCCCAGTCGCAGCCCCAGTCGATAGGAGTATATACATACGCGAATGACGATATGAAAAACAAAAACTTATTGGGATATCACCTAGGTCAAGATGAGAATAAAACCGAAAATTAGAAGGTTGGTCGAATCTCCTAGGGCTAGTGGGAAATATAGGATTTAGCTGAACAATGCCAAGGGCGGCGGGGGAAGGCCTGTTGTTGATATTAATCTTTATTGCTTGTTGCTTCTTGCTGGCTGAGAGTTTGGTTTTGCGGTTGTTGGTATCTCTTTTCTCGGTGTTTATTTTGTCCTCTTCTTTACTCTCTTCTTTTCTCCCTTCGTTTCATTCCATTTTCATTTCAATTCGTTTCGATTCGATTCGATCTCCGGGAATGACTCTGATCGTATTATATGTAAGAAATATACCTCAATATATAACATGTATAAAAATGCAAATCTACGAATGTACAAAGGAGACAACGATACATAAAATACAATGCATAATCTCTTGTTCTCTTAACGAGAAGCTGAAAGGTCGAGAATGGATATGCGTCTTATACATGTCCATTCATTATGTGTATGGAAAGTAGATGAATGGCGGCACAAATGGATTTTAGTCTTGCAGGTCGAGACTTCGATTATGGGGGGCTAATGGATTCGAGAGCGCGGGGCTGTAGGGTATTTTGGGGAGGAGAGGAGAGGGGAAGAAAAGATGGGAAGAGGAGAAGTATTTTCGGGCTGTATTGTGCAGTTTGAATGGAAATCTGTCGGGTAATATATATATATCCTAGAAGATAAGCTGGTGAGTACGGATGGATGTATGTATGCATAGATGAATGGGCAGATAGATAGAAACCACGAATTTCAAGTGAGATTTGCGGATACATCATTCCGTCTCGATCATCGATGAGTATCGAAGAAGGATCCTATCATTTCTATAGATAATACATGAGTAGGGGTACTCGAGTAGATGGACAGACACGTTGATTCTCTCTATTTTCTCTTCGGGTTGAGATGAGAATTTTCGGGGTGAAGGATGGACAGGCTCTTTTCGGCTGGCTGGCTAGCTGGCTGGCTGAGAGCTTGGTTTCTACTCGATTGTTTATTATCTTAGATTCGGTGCGCTTATCACTACACTATTGATGTATGTAGATGGTCTTTGAATCGATTTCAATCAGGGCAAGAGGGGAGATGAACATTTCTTTCTGATATACAGATAGAATGGCGCAAACGTAGCGCGGACTTTACTTCCGAGGCGAATAGTTGAAGGTTTCGCAAGGGAAGTTGATCGATTCTCCTCAGTATTCGTATAATGGTGCAGATGCTGAATCTTTTAGGTTGGATCATGCCCAGGTTGGATTGTACGATTTGTTCACATGAACTAGCTAGGTATCCACGCAGACGAATCTTCACGTTCTCTACTTCGATATACTGATACAGTATTCTACATTTCTCATCTCTCTCTTCTCTCCTCTCTCCTCTCGTTCTTCCCCGTTTTTTCGCTCTCGCCTTCGGAAAAAACCCACACGTTTACTTCAGTTCTCCCTCTCCCTCCCCTCAAAGAATCAAGTTCAATATACTTCAATCTTTATAACCAACACACACACACGATATACCTACCATCCCATACCTATTATCCTCTCCCCTCCCCTCCAACAGTCGAATTGTAAGATACAATATATATATATATATATATATACATACGCAAAAGAAAAAGACCAAGAAAGACTTACGAATAAGCAAAAACACAAGCCCATCCATCCGTCTGATGAATTTATAATTTCGTTTCATCTTGGGTTTTTTCCACATCCCTAATCTAATCTAATCTAATTTAGTACTTACTTCATCTCCAATCTCCAATCTCTCATTTCCATCCCCAATCCCCAATCCCCAGGCTTCCTTCTATGCTGAGAACTCCCTACCTACATGGTGCGGTGAGTGTTCTAACTCCCGGATTGAGGATCTCACAAGACCTGTATTTTAACAATCAGGTTTAGTTCACGATCAACTTCTCGATATAGAACGTCATATCACATCACAACACAACTGCACAAACACGATATGCTCATTTATAAGATCTTTAATTCCAGAAAAACGTAATCTATGTACCACAAACGCAATGACTTTGAACAAACAAGGAAAGACAGGTCTAACAAATCCAACAGTTCCATAAAAAGGTCTCTCACGACCAATGATAATGAGTCTCTTTAAAAGACTACTTAGACAAATAACGCCAGTTTAATCCATCCCAATGTTCCATTGTTCTATTCCATGCACCTCAATAATGCCATGATCCATTCCCATTTTTAATATCCATACAGTCCAATTCCGAAACGCCAATTCATGATTGCAGCCATCACCATCTACAACCACACTCAATCCTCTCTATTGTCGCCCTTTCTGCAATCATTCAATAATGAAAATATACCTGCTTTGATTAAGAGAGTACTGCCTTGATGGTCCGGATCAAAGTCCTAGGTAAAAACCAGAGATCCATCAAGGTCAGTCTCTCTTAGTCAAAGCAGGTATGCTTTCCTTATTGAACAAATGCTGTCAGGCCGAGTTCGAGCTGGATCGATTGCGGTGTATCAGGATCCGGACTGCGCTATTTACAGCGAAAAAATCGAACACGAGACAATTCAGGATTTAGTTTTCTGGAATGGCAGCCAAGAAGGAGAATTGGCCACCTCCTGCTGCCCAGACAAGCTTCTTTCCTTCAATGTTCTTGTTCTCAAGCTCCTCTGCAATGTAGACATCTTGGTCGTCTTCCAGTCCAGTCTGCCTGTATGTGTTGAATCCCCATGAATAGTGAGGACTGTGACCATCAGGTCCAAGAACGATACTATGGTCACTGCCCATGGCAATGTATGATCCCTTGAATGGGAAGGTGAGAGGTGTCTTGATAACTGATCGTTGGTTACGTTCGTTTCTGATGATGACATCTTCTGGAAGTGCCTCAACATCATGGCCAGAAAGACCATCTTGAGCTTTGCCGAAATAGAGAACCTCTCCGTCGTGGGTGAGTGCCAAACTGGAAGCGTTGCCTGCAGCCATCATCTTGATGTTCTTGTCTTTGAGAATATTGACTTTGGTGGCAGTCGAAGTAACTTCTTCAGTCAAGGTACCATCTTTGCTAAATTGACCACATTGACCCATGTTGTTTGCTCCCCAAGAGTAAACGGTACCGTTCTTGTGAATGGCGAAACTATGTTCTGATCCGCAGAAGATATCGACCATGGCCTTTGGTAGACCAAATTCACGAGGAACAAGAGCATTCAATCTTGAACGTTCAACGATTCTTCGGCCAAGTTGATTATGCTCACCAGCACCCCATGCGAAAACAGCACCCTTGTTGTTGAGAGCAAGGTAATGATTGTTACCAGCAGCAAGCTTGACAATGTTCTTCAAGCCAGGAATGAGCATTGGAACCAAGGTCTCCTTGACATCTTTGGTGAAGCCCATTGGACCATCAGCGCCCTATTAGGTAGTTAGTATAATTTGAGGAACTTTGTGGTGATTCAACTTACTCTGATTGATCCCCATCCATAAACCAAGCCATCGTTGGTGAGGGCGTAAGTAGCGTTGTCACCAGCAGTGATTTGGGTGAAGATAGTGTCTTCTGGTACATTGGTCAAATCAACTTCACCAGGCGTTGACTCCAATGGGTTGCGGGCATCTGCGGCGGCTGATTCATCATCCGACTCTGCATCAGCATCTCTCTCAGGTGCAACCCAATCATCAGTCTTTCTACCCAATGCTAAACCATCGGCGACACCCCATGTAAGAATCTTGTTGTCTTTGGTAAGAGCAGCTCCGTGCATACCACCAGCAACCATTTGAACAACACCACGAGCAGTGAGGGCGGGGTTCTTGACTGGTCGATTGATTGTATCTTTCTTGATTTGAAGACCAAGGCCAAGCTCTCCAGCTTCATTGCAACCAAAGACATAAATGTCCAAGAGTTGAGTAGGAGCGAAGTTGATGATTGTCTTTGGCTTCACAACCTTTGGTTTGACAATCTTTGGCTTGACGACCTTTGGAGCCTTGGGCTTTGGAGCGGCCTTTGGCTTTTTGACTATGGGAAGAGGCTTCGCAGCTGCTTTGGTGGCAGGCTTCTTGGTAGCAGGAGTGGATTTGGTAACTTTTGCCTTCTTGGAGGGTTTTGCGACAGGTTCATCAACATCTTCGGTGGATTTGCGCTTGTTTGATTTTGGGGCAGCGGGCTTAGCTGGAGCGGCTTTAGCGGCAGCGACTTTCTTTGCCATAGCAGCTTTGGTGATAGTTGTCTTCTTGACGGCGACAGATTTAGTAGTAGTGACAGTCTTCTTAGCTGAAGCTGCTTGTGCCTTGGCAGTCTTCTTTGCGACCGCAGGAGAGACTTTCTTTTGAGGCGCGACATTTTTTGCGACACCAGTCTTTTTGGGTGCGAGAGCTTTCCTCATGACTTTTGAAGTATTTGCCTCGACTTGAGTGTTCTTTGGAGGAGAGGTTTTACGAGATGAAACTCGAGTGGGAGGTGTTGGGACCTTCTTTGGTGGCATCTTGTCGGATGAAGTTATTGTCAATAAGCTTCAAAGATGACGAAAGACGCGATGTACGGTCCTCGAGAATAAATCTTCGAATGACAATGGGATGTGAAAAGAGGTTCGAAAAGTGTGTCGTACGAGAAGAGTAATTACGATTCGAGACAACTGAAGATTGAGGTAGTTGATTGAATTCAATTGGAATTGAAGTGATTGTCGTAAATTGTGAATTGATGTGCGGTACGAAGTTGTGTGCGAACAATCAGATTCCGTCGCGTTTCTTTAGCCATAGAAAAAACAAAATCAACAACTCGGCAAGGATGAGCTATGGAGCAGATGCACCATACTATATTGGGCTTAGAGTCATGGGCAGATGGTGCCTGCTAGCCGGATTCGACGGTCGAGGGAGCTACCGCCTACTAGTTTGGAGCTAGCGCTGTCCTCTGAAGCCCTGAGTGAAGAATCGCCACAAAGCTACAGCCACGGGAACAATTGAACTCAGGGCTAATTCCACAATATGTGCTGTGTGATAGGTGTCACATGACTGATCATAATAGTAATACGACCACTAGTTATATCGACGAATAACGACGCGACATCTTCAACCATGTACTAAAACGTACGAAGATACCACCATAACACTCGATGAACAGCTTATACATCAAACCAGCACAAACCAGATCAGAGGTACTATACCTTCATATCCAGATTAAAGGGGTAAGTGAGTAACAATTGACCCAATTTATTCCACGAGCCACACGGCCACCAGTCCCAAGCTTTGGACTCTTTTTATGCATCAAAGACACGTATAACCGTGACACGCCATGGTGGTGAAGTGCAATCGTCACTCACGAGTTATTAATCGCTGAGTATCTGTCACTCATTGGCCTGAAGCTTTGGTGTTCCCTCCTAAAGGTCTGCATAAAAACATTTTGCCATTACCTGCTTCCATCATCTGTCACTCATCCATTGATACTCTCACCACCATAAGAATCTGTAACCCCCGATCACTTCAAACTTTCGATCTTGGGTAGCTTAGAAGTGTCTGAGCTTTGTGTTAAGTCCATACCATCCAATCTTTTGATTTTGCATGGAATCAATTTTTGTTTATTTTGCCCTGATCGGTCGCGTGGTGGCTCTGTACTCAATTTCGTGTTTGGTTTCCTCCGGACCTCTGTTTTTTGGCTTTAGAAGTTTGGAAATATCGCTCCAGCTATAGATAGAGCGATGCAGACTTGGATTTGGGTGGTTCGGAGTTCTTGGTCACCCTTGAAATGGATGTACGATTATTATTATGTTTCTCAAGGCTATATCGAGTAGTCACGATACCTTTTTGGTTCGTTTTTGCGGTTTAATGATAGATCGTAATGCATCATCATTTATGGCTACTCCGTGTGGAAGGGTCTAAATTGCTGTTACGATGTAATTGAAGATACCCAAGCAATGACTGCACAGCAAATGTTGCAAAACGATAGCCATCAGAGTGCAACGTAACACCGTGAAGCTATAAAATAGTCTGTATAGACTTCCTTACCATTTTTCGCATGTTGTTAATCTTCAGTTAATCCACTTTCTTTCAATAAAAAGAAGAGAATCCACGATTTTTCAGTCAAATTGGAATAAGTAGAAGTACTTTACATCTCTGAGTTTTGTGGAACGTTGATTGTTATACGCAAACAAATGGCATCAAACATACATTTAGGCAAGCTTGATGTCCGCAGTAAAAAGTCTAGCAACTTGGCAATTGCTCTGCAAAAATGCGCCACAACTTATGCATCTTAGATTATGGGCCAATCAAGATCAATTCAAAATCAACTCTCGTGACTTTATGCAGAACCCAGCCTCCACTGCCTGCGTCTTATAAATACCAGCTTTCCCCATCGCTGTTGGAAACGAAAATTTCTTTACTCTTTGTTATCTTACTGACATCCGGAAATGAACCAGAAGTTCATATTGTGGAATGGCCTCCAAATATCAACCGGACACTCCATCAAGTGACTTATCATGGTTATGTTCTGAAGGACCATATCTAGAATTTATCAAGAGCTTGAAATCACGAAACCCCTCCATCTATAAGTCAGACCCCAAAAATCATAGGATTGGATCCCGAGTGGGGACATCAAGATCAGTCGTCCTGAATGTTCGCCCTGATCACACAGTAATATCTGAATATTTCAAAAATGTTTCCGAACTCAAAGATCACTTTACTCAACGAGTGAAAGATGATAGTAAAGGAAAGCTAAACACAAGGCGAAGGGTATATATTCTCGAAGGATTAGATCCGCAATTTATAGAAGCATATGGGACATACTTCTTCATGAATCCGATGTTTTTCATTAGGCAAGGAAGAAATACAGTATGGGATATGCGTGATATCCAGGAAGAATTTAGTGATAGCCCTATTCTACCTTCACTAGAGAATCCGGATAAATGCTTTCGTCTTAAATATCGTGAAATGAGAAAATTCGGTCCAGATTATGATCACTGGCGAACGATTTGTGCGACGAGTGGATCACATGTTTCGGGAATTGGGTTTGAATATAAACTAGACAGCCTAGCTGCAGTGGAGAGAAAGTGTTCCTTCTGGTTCAGAGATGCTCCTGATAACCAAGGAGGGTGGGATGGTATGTTTTAGTTTTATTGTTTCAAGTTGATTATTCACGCGAATGTTCATGGAATACTAACATCTGACTCCTAGCTGTTATTCTCTGTGAGCCACCAGTCCATAAAGTGTATCGCGCGCGGAGCCTTTTTCCGCAAGAGATCAAGAGTGAGTTATTTCAAGGTGGTTATGTCGATTTCATCGACTTTGATGTCTTGATCCGAGGCCGCTTGAATGGGGCATTGGATGGCCCTCCGAGGACCTGTATGTTTGATGATCTATGCTTCTACTTCGAGCATCATAGCACAATTCTATTCGAAATGGAAGGAGCCACACCCCCATTAATTGCGTCTACCTTCCTCAAGAAAATAGTAGCTTCTCATTACATTAAACTGATTGACTATTTCGAAATAACTGTTCAAAGATTGAAGAGGGTAAGTCTTTTTCTTTATGCCATCTATAACCTGATTTCATAATATTGCTATTACTAACACTCACCCACCAGGCAGAAGGACTACTCTCCCGTAAAACCGATAAGAAAGACTACAAATCCTGGCCAGAACAACGCGAGCAATGGTCCAGTCTACAACTCACCCATCGCTTCCTCTCAGAGTACACTTCCGACATCCAATCCATCATTCAAACCTTAAGAATCCCCGTCTCCCCACCATACCCCACCCATTACCTCTCCTCCACCCTCAACTTCCCCTTCATCTACACCTCCCTCTTAAACCTCTACACCCGCGTATCGACAATCATCTCCTCCACCCAAGGACTCTCCTCCATCGTCGCCAACGGCGAAGCTCTACACGAAGCACGTCTTTCCATGCGCGAAGCGAAAAATTCGAAAACGCTTACGTTTATTGGGTTGGTTTTTATTCCGTTGGCGTATACTAGTGCGCTTTTTAGTATGAGTGGGGAATATCGACCGGGTGGGAGTGCGTTTTGGGTTTATTGGGTTACGTCGCTGCCGATTATGGGGGCAGTTCTTGTGGGGACATGGGTGATGCGGTTTGAATGGGGGGAGCGGGGTGGGCGGAGGTGGAGGTGGGGGAGAGCGAGGATGAATGGGAATAGGGGATAAGGTACCATGGGGGG
>PHWZ01000746.1:0-11865 GCA_004379285.1 Botryotinia calthae
TTTAAAATTTTGATATAGAAATAATATTGATTGAATTTTATATTAAATAATAAATGTGAATATTAAATGAAATTTAAGGAATCCTAATATCTTGATTGGTTACTAAGCCCTCAATAAGCAAAGCGCTCTAAACTGGCGGTCTAGGGGATAGAGTATATTGTAATATTAATATTGCACAATGAGCTTAGCTCATTGTCTAATAAACTAGCTTATTACGAAATGAGCTAGGATATTGCTTAATAAACTAGGTTTTGATATATCCTAGGGTATAATTCAACAAATTGAAAATCAGAGTATTATATAATTAATTAGTTTATATTAAAATAAAAAAAGTAATTATAGACTTTAAAGTCTATAATTATAAGAGTTGAAAGTCTATAATTTCCTAAGAAAAAAAATAAATTTTGAAATTTTGAAATTTATAATAGATACTTATAACTTTTTTGAAATTTTTGAAAAAAAAATTATAGGCTTTCAACCCCTATAATTATAGGCTTTCAAAGCCTATAATTACTTTTTTATTTTGATATAAACTAGTTCATTATGGAATAGTTTAATATTCTAAAAATTGTACTACACCCTAGGATACACTGAAACCTAATTTATTGAGCAATGAGCTAAGCTCATTGCGCAATGTCGATGTTGCGGTATGCCCTGTAACAGATTAAATGTCACAAGTGGATCTCGATATCGTTCGGCCAAGCCTTGATAGGTTCAGTTCGTCCACGTCTTTCTCCACTGAATATTCATTACCGAGTCGGTTGCTGGTAAGACCCACTTACCGGTGACCTTTTCATTGATCATCAAAGTCACTTCTCTCCTATCGTTCGCGGATTTATTTGATATATTTCGTACAGGGCTCCGGGGATCACCAAAAAGTGTGCCACCAACGAAGCCACCCACACTACTTACCTAGGAGGTACAGTTTTCTATTTGGATGAGTGGAAGAAGTAATTTCCTCAAATCTATTACACCATCACTTTCTTCAGGATTCACGTCCTGACGTTATCTCGGTTTAAATCGTCAGCAATATGCCATACTACCTGACGCTGCGACCAAAGCCGGGCAAACATGCCTCCTTCAGATGCACTGCTTATGGCCGGCCAGTGGCCTATTTTTCATCCTATACCTTCGCCGTACAAATACCTAGCGATATTTATACATCATCATTCGCCTTTCAGCTAGCACTTCCCACATAACTTTTCTCTACTCACAGTGTTTCCTTCATCCCTCGTATCGCAAACCACTATCTTTCCCACTGCCATTCTTCTGCGGATCTTTGAAATCATTGGCAACTTGGAGTTTCGTGCCAGATATGTCACTATCAGAAACTTACCAAGGAAGCCTAGCACTTGGTGGCTGCATGCTGGGACTCTCAACAGTCTCCGTAGCATTGCGCTTCTACTCGAGACTCAAACAAAAGGCACCCTTAAAGACAGATGACTGGCTTATGATACCTATTCTGGTATGTCACATTTCTATCCCCTATCGGAGCATATCTAATTGAGAAATTTCCTAGCTCCTCGTTGCTGGCTCGGCAGGATGTACCTTCTACGGTAAGTTCAAAGCATACCATCTCCCATGAAAGAATTATGACAGGGACATCATATTGATCACGATTTCTGCTTTTCAGGTGTAACCCATAAGGTTTTAGGCTACCCTACGCCCAAGGATCCACTCGTAGTAGCTGAGAGTGCTGCAACATTATCAAAGGTAATCCCAATGGGTGGCAAATCACAACATCCTCTAGCTTTGAGCGCCAACTCATGCGTCTTTACTAGGTACTAATTGCCTCCGATGTCTTCACAATCGCAACGTTAGGGTGTACTAAAATTAGTGCCCTCTTCTTTTATCACAGAATCTTCTGCGTTCACGGCCGTGGTGATGTTTTTAGGGCGCTCATAATAGTTAGCATCAGCGTTGTTATTTTATGGACTATCACCTATGATTTGTTGTCAGGCCTACAATGCGGAACGCACTTTTCGGCTCTTTGGACAAGTGCTGCCAACTACGAAAAGTACTGCGAGAAGACATCCTACCCCTTTTTACTTTCTCTTACTATTTCGGACTTTCTCCTGGACCTATGGACCATATGTCTCCCAATCCCCAAGGTGAGTCTATCTCATAAGTTTGGATCTAGGATAATTATAAGTTAACAAATGATTCCGCAGATTTGGGGCCTGAAGGCTTCATTGTCGCGAAGACTTGGTGTCATTGGTGTATTCCTCCTGGCATTGGTGTAAGTAACACCAATCTTCATACTTTCACAAGCTGAAAATCGTTAGGAGTTTTGGCGCAAACATTGCACGACTGGTGGTTTACGTTCAGATCGAGAAAGCCAAAAGCGGTACGCATATAACATACCACTCCGAGCTTCAGCTAATTTGATGCAAATAATACTAATTTGGGTACAGGCGGTATAGATGCTGCTGCAGGCATCGATGTTCGACGTGGGAATCAGACAGATATTGCTTGCAGTTCCAATGCTAATCATACTGTACAGTTGTTAACACCAAAGCATTATACCTTTCTTTACTGGAAGTTGGTGTGGCCTGTATCGCAGTCAACTTACCATCCATGTGGTTTTTAATTAGTCATGTCACTCCGGAAGCAGTTATCCGGAGCCTGCGCAGTGTGGTATCTCTGCGATCTCTACGATCTAATAGGTCAGATGATTCTTCAAAGGACAAGAATGCAAGGTCTAGCAACTATCCCTGGAATGGACAAAAGGTAGATAGCAGCCCAAGCGCATCAGAATCTCGCCTCGCGCCCGCAGATCCCACCGAAACACATGTTATGTATGACCTTGAATCGTACATGGCTCAGCCCCCTCAGGAGAACGTCCGTGTTGTGAAAGCAGTGTCACAACACTCGCAGCATACTTGATAGGTGCTTATAGATCACGGATTTGTGATAATTGGATAGACCGTTGGAAATATGTCTAAGTGTAGAGCTAGATGTTTGCAAGGTTGTCAAATGCAAATTGCAATTATATCAAGATATCTTTGAGTATACAAATGTATTAGATTTATACTATTAAAAGATTATAAATCTTATATTCATTCTCACATTCGGTTTCTTATAGCCCAATGAATATTAGTCTTTATAGTCAAAATAACGAATGTATAACGTCTTTTTGAGATAAATAGTAATAAAACTCAACTTTTTAATATAGATTACTAGTTTGTTAATATATATTACTAGTGTTATAAGGTTGACACTATAACAAACCCAATGTTACAACGGATTCAGTAACAAGATGACGGGTCACGGGATTAGACCAGATTAACTATCACACGACAAAACAGATTGGAAATAAGGAAAGACTAGGGCTTTATAATATTACAATATACTACAGAGTTATAATAAACCTAAATCAAGAATAGAGGATTTTAAGAATCACAAGATAAGGTTATTACATAATGGATTCAGGGGATCTAAGGGATCGAAAGATATTTACTTAGATCCATCCGATCCAAGAAATTCAGATTAGAATAGAATCTAAGATTCTACAGAAAACGAAGATCTATATAAAAAATAGGATTTCATTAAATGTAAAGCTTTGTATTCAAAAATAATCATTAGTTTCATTACTATAGTTATAAGAATTGTAATCAATTATCATTTTATTAAATTCCTATTTGAAGTTTAATATAAACCACCTCGAGAGATCTCTAAACACTTCCATATAACTCTAGAAGCAGCTCCCGTAATACTTTGAATACTATTTCTACTTCAAATACCAATTCAATATACCAACCACAATATAACTTCTATCAATCCTTCAAAAGGATAATGCACCCCAGCAACCAATACCAACAATATCGAAATGATAGATGCTCCTAAGGAGATTACTATTACTAAAACTCTCAAGATTGCCTTATCTGATAAATACCAAGATAATCAACAAGAACTCGATACATTCCTTTTACAACTTGAAATCTATTTTAGATTCAATGAAAACAAATTCACTATTAAAAAAATCTAAAAGTATATAAATAATATCTTACCTTAAAGGAGAAGTAAGCAAATGGATTCAATCATATTTGCATAATTATTTCGAATATAATAAGTAAGCTTATATACAATCCATTAAAATAATCTTCGATAGTTTCGAAGAATTCAAGATAGAGATTTATAGAATCTTCGGAAACTCTAATGAACTAGAAATAGCAAAAGAAAAGGTCTTCAGTTTTAAACAAATAGATTCAGTATTGAAATATACTACAAAGTTTTAAAGATATATAGAAACTATTAAATAGAACAAAACCGCAATCATAAATTACTATCACAAGAAACTCAAACTAAAAATACACTTAGAATTCGATAGGGAAAGCAAGAATATAAACTTAAACAAATTAATCAAAAGCTTTATCGAAGCCGATAATCGTTTATACAAATACAAACAAAATCAATAATCCTACAAACCCTAAACCAATCAAAAACAAAAATGTTATTACAAAAATAAAAATAAATTACAATACAATCCACAGCGATATAAGAATCCTATAGAACTGAATATTATATATTATACAAATAACAATGATGATTCGAAAAAGCGATGAAAATGAAAGAATAATTTATACTTTAAATATAGAAAAGCAGAATATTGGGTAGCGAATTGCCGAAACAAAAAGATAGAAGCAAAAAAAATAGTTTCAAATCTAAATTCGACAAAGGCTAACTCAATATTACCTTTATATCCTATAAAAATACAAATTCATTCAAAAATATTAATACTTCTACCTTTAAAGAATTACAACAATTAAATAAAGAATTACTAAAAAAAAAAAAAGGCTTGAATACCCTAAATCTATAGAAAATAGAATATTATCGAATTCCAATACCTTTAATAATGAAAAAAGATATAACAAAAAAAAGTTTTTAGAAAAAAATAGAAATAGAATACACTAAAATAAGCTAAACTACTTGCTACAACGAATTCTACAGAATTCATTACTCTAATAAAAAAGCTATTGAATAGTTTCCAAAGAAAAAGAAAGCCAGGAAATAATGAAAAGGTATAAATAACTTTGTAAAAGAATACAGAGTTACATTGCAGCTGAATACTATAGAACAAATAGAACAAATATATTAAAAGATCAAAATAAATGGATATATATAATCAGCTATAATAGATTTAAAAGTTATAGAAAATTTTATTGTATTAAAAATTATAAAATATTTGGGAATATTATTTTAAACAAAACAATATCTCTATCAATTGTAATTAATTGATAATTAATTAGTAGGGTTTGATAAAAAGATTTTGAAGAAAACAATACTAATACAAATAAGTATTATCTAGTATATAGAGGTTATACAGTTTGATGTTGTACTATTGAATCAATAATAAATCATTTTAGGGATATCTTGATTAAAGGTTTACAATTTGAAAATAAATTAAATATAAGGATTAGTATCATTTGATTAATACAAGAGCGATTATAAGGATACACTAAAGATATCTATAAAATGTAATATACACTAAAGAGAATTGAATGCGAATAACACTGGCGATATAGGACACCCAGTTTAGAGTTCTCTATTAAAAGCAAAAAATAATATACCTTCTTTACAAATACAGAAACCAACGATATGGTACGAAATCGCAATCGAAATAAAAGAAAATCCTACGATATCAGAATAATACAGAAAATACAAATAGATCTTTAAAGAATCTGAGAACTATAAGGCTTTACCAAAACACAAGCTATAGGATCATGAGATAATATTGGAGGAAGATAAAATACTTATACACACCCCAATTTATTCAATATTAATCAATAAATTAAAAACATAAAAAAAATTTATTAACGATAATTTAATTAAAGAATGGATTAGGGAATCTGTATCCCAAATAACAAATCCAATTATATAAATACCTAAGAAGGATGGTATTAAGAGATTAATTATAGATTACAGAAAGTTTAATATACTTATTAAAAAGAATTGATATCTATTTCTATTAGTTATGGAATTGAGAAATCGATTAGACAAAGCTACAATATTTATCAAAATAGATTTACAAAATAATTATTACTTGATTAGAATAAAAGAAAACGAAAAATAGAAAATCGCTTTCAAGATACGATACAGACTATACGAATATCAAGTTATACCATTCGAACTAACTAATACATTAGTTACATTCATAAAGCTTATAAATAATATACTATCGCAATATTTGAACATTTGTTGTATATACTATTTGAACGACATTCTAGTATATTCGAACAATGAGGTTCAATACATTAGGGATATTAACAATATATTCGAATATTTAGCTAAAACAGATTTGCTATGCAAATCAAACAAATGCGGATTCCATATTACAGAAACAGAGTTTTTGGAATTCACTATATCAAATTAAAGGCTTAAGATAAGTAAAAATAAGATTAAGGCAATACTCAAATAAAAGTAGCTAATTATTATCAAAGAAACATAATCCTTCCTAGGATTTATTAACTTCTATAAATGATTTATTAAGGGATATTTAGGAATTATAATACCCTTAATAATACTAATTAGAAAAGATTAGAGGATCTTTGAATAAATAATCAAAGTACAAAAGTTATTCGATATATTTAAACAAGTAATAGTAAAAGAATTAATATTGTTGATATTTGATTTAGAGAAAGAAATTATAATGGAAATAGATTCTTTTGATTTCGTTATAGGAGTAGTTTTGAGCTAACCGAATCAGAATAAGAAATAGCAATCAATTGTATTTTACTTTTGAAAACTATTATCAGTCAAATTAAATTACAAAATCTATAATAAAGAATTATTAATAATAGTAGATGCATTTAAAGAATAGCAAATATATTTGAAGAGATCAAAATATATAGTATAGATGTATATAGATTATAAGAATTTGATTTACTTTATTATAACAAAACAGTTAAATAAATAACAGATTAGATAGTCGGAGATTATAGCCAATTATAATTTTAGAATTTCATATATTAAAAGATCAGAAAACACTAGAGCTAATACTTTCAATCGAAAATTAGAATATCAAAAAAACAAGTTTTACGAATCATATATTATATTCAAAAAAGAAGGCGAATTATTAATTTATAATATATTTCAACTTACAATTACATATTTATTGAAAGACAATCATCTCAGAAAGCAAATCCAATTATATTACAACAAGGATATTACAACTATATATATATATAAAACAATAGAATCAGGATTTACTATAAAAGATAATACTATATATTTCTAAAGAAAAGTATATATTCTAAATCAAATGATTAAGGAATTTGTGATGGAATAATACAGATTGCTGGTATATAAATATTAAGGGATTGTAAGAATGTTTATATTTATTTATTTATTTTTTTTATTTAAAGTAATTAACGTCTAATGTTTGACCTCTCGAGGGGTATTCTAAACATATTAGAGAGTGGGCCTATAGTGCACGGGTACGCCTACCGCTTATAGTAATATAATTTTAACTAATCGGGGGAATCGATACCTCCGTTATTCCCCCGCTCGGTCCCGCTTCTTAACAATCCGACGGCTGTTTTGGTTTGAGGATTAGTATGTTTATTATGGAATCGTTTTGTTCGAATATTATTTAGATATTGTTAGGGGATAGAGTCGATTGCAGTTGATTGGGAGAGCGCTCAGTGTGTATATGGTAGATCGGTGCGTTTTTCTAGTTAATGAAGAAGTGGAAGAAGGGATGCTCAGATTTTCTAATGTGAGTGGGTTTTTAGTTTAATATTTGCTTATAGTTTGGACAGATTTGGGTATAGAATTTAAAATTGGCAAATAGCTTAGTAAATCCATTCTGAATGTATATAATGCACTTGATATATATAATTACATCCCACTCGGATCGCAATCGGCTTAATGCTAGCAACCAGTTAGTGTGTGTAAGGTTATTAGTTGAGCATTGAAAGAAGTGTATTAAACATTTTGAGCCTCCACATATACATTCGTTGAAGCTATTTTCGTAATTAAATCTGATATGATAGACTGCGAAATCCCCATAGCCGATTCGCATTGCTAGGAGTCTATATAGGGTTCCACAGAGGAATCTAAGACTTACTGATTCTGAGATACTGTATATCAGTTTCTATGTATTATAGATTTCAAAGATCGAATCTTTCTTTGATAACTATCATCTCCTTTCTGAAAGTAAGTATTTGGATTGTAGGATTGAATGGGAGCTGTTGATAGTAGGGAGGCGAAATGGATTTATATCTATAGGCCCAGCTGTACCCTAATCGGCTAAATAATCAACTGTCTCGTTGCTTTCTATTCCAATATGTCTAGAAGACTATTTGATTATGATATTGTAGTTTTTCATTGTTTGATAGTATTTGTGATAAGTCTATTGGGAGGAGTCAGTAGCTTTCCTTTGTATACCCCAAATCACAAAGATGCTATCAATATATATTCAGATTCGGTTCTGGTAAGGGTATTTGATGATTTTCAAAAGTTACTCCAATCCGTGCTATACACTGATTGCTTCTATATCGAAGATATACGATTGATTGTATATATAGTTATATCTATTATCGATCTGTTGTTTATCTCGATAGATTGCAAAGCCGAAATTTATATGGTAATCTTTTTTATTATGTTGCTCAAACCCATCGGAAAATACAGTGTATTCTTCCTATGGGAGCAGGTTCCACCACTCTTTGAATACTTTTCTAGTGTTCTTTTTGTTTAACTCATTTATTGAATCGCTGTAGCAATCTGAGGAGAAGTATAGCTTTAGTAGTTTAGGGCACTCAATTGCAAGAATTGCTTGCTTTATTCTCTATAGCTTGGTAAAAGGACTTTTCGGAGAGTCTAATCTTTGTTCTTTTTTCCTGATACACGGTTTTAGTCGTTCTACTAGTGGATGTTGTATATCTACTATTTAAAATCTGAAAATAAATCTCAGTTGTGTTTGCTTAAACACAACAATCTCTATTAGCAGATCTGCTTTTACAACGAACACAATCACTAGGGTGATCTTATAGATAGGTAGTACCCTGTATATTATATTGTGAATTGTTTTATTGATAAAATCGATATGTCTTTTAATTCTGATATTAATCGGAGTACAGTTTGTATTCGGAGACTATTTGTATAATCCATCGAATTATATTTCAAAGCTAAAGAGGGTAACAAGGAGTACACAGGTAATAATCGCTTTTCGTAGGCATGCCGCGAATAGGCCGTGCACTGTGTGTGCTATTGATTGGATGTAAGCTGCAACGCGTATAGCTTTTGTAGCTTACGTTTTGATATATTGTAGAAATGTAAGACAGCGATCGAAATAGATACCAAGCTATCGTAGGGTTAGCTATATTCCACTAGTGATCCCAAGCGAGGCTGGGGTGATAACTAGATCTGGATTAATCCTCATAACAGAGTTCGCTACTTCGTGTTTTCTTGATATATAGAGCATTTCGAATTTCTTTGGAACGAAAAAGACCTTATTCTCATCGCCTCATCATAAAATACATCGAATAGTCTTTCGAAGCATCCATATATTTGTAGATAGGTTTTTAAATATATAATATATAGCTATATCATTAGCATATCCGAAACATTATGATTTGTCTTAATTGAATAGCTCAACAAGATAGAGAATGTAGAGGATTAGAGAAAGTAATAACCCTTATAAAGTACCGCAAATTATTGGGAATTCTTTAGTTGTAATCCCCTCAAGCTATACACATATATATCTTTCCAACAAAAAGGAATCGATGAAATACAAAAGCGCTATAAGCCACCCTTACTTTTTCATACATTGTAGAAGGCGTTACTTAAATAAGGCATTATATACGCCTTATATATCCATTATTATCAAAGTAATCATTTTACCAATAATAAGAGCTAGCTCGGTGTTATAGATAAAGATAGCTGTGAGATTAGTGCCAGCCCTCTTTGGTAGCGCGCCACAGTGCTGCGAGTTGATTACTTTGAATTTCATTATAAACTATACAATCTGGTTAGCGATGTATTTCTTTAATCCCTTATTAATATATAATATCAAAGTGATCGGTTTCTACAATCTTAGCGATGATCTATCTTTCTTATCTACTTTTAATAATATAACTACCTTGACTAGCTTCCATATATTTGGGTAATAACTAAATGCTAAGCAAATTGTAAAGATCTTGTGAATCGCATTTTTGATGCTCAGTCAGCACACTTTGAGGAGGCGAACGATTATCCAATCGATTCCTAGTAATATACTTTTGGTTCCAATCATATACATTTCTATTTCTTTTATAGTAATCGTTCTTTTCTATAGCAATATTGCTTGAATTGCTTATCCTTAAAGCAGATCGCATTATAGATCATCCACTACCTTGAAGCGATCAAAGACTGCTGTGAATAATGCTTCAGCTTTTTCCTTAGTATCAATAATCTCTTCTCTATCAATTATCAAAAGAGGAGATTTGAGAGTAGCTTCCAATGTTATCTTATACTAATTTATGATTTTATATAACTTTTGATTGTCCTCTATGTTATCCAAACGTTTAGTCCAATAGACTCGCTTCGACACTCTCACCACCTTCTATAGGATACATTGTGCTTCCACTCTTTCGTTAACAGTCTCGCTTCTTTTAACAATAGTATATATTCAATATGCTTCCCTGCATTTATCAGTTTACTAAGGAGACGATCGATAGAATTTGAGATCTTGTTGCCCGACAGTCTCTATAGCTGTATACATTGCATCTGTGAGCCTAGTGATAAATATATCAATATTGTATGCTATTCGAGCTTCTAGAAACGGGATATTCGATATCCAGTTGGCCATTACACCTGCCAGGCGTGGTAAATCGGAATCCCGGATCCGGATATGTGCTTGCTTGTATTCGGAAATTCCTTTGTTTGGAATGGTGGTGACCTGCGTCGCGTGGCAGAAATAGATTATATTACAACTACTTTCTAGAATATCTTGTAATACAAAGTAGGTTCGCTATATCTACAAATGTTTTCCCGGTATATTATGATAGAGTTATTAGTATTAGGCTTCTATAAAATCCTCTGATTATATTAAAATCATCTCTAGTGTATTTACCTTCAAAAATTCTGGTCAGGATTAAAACTATTGCTTTATGTTTTTATTTTTGTTTGTTTTATAAACCTATTCGGTATTTCATTGCTATTTGTTTAATACTTTATTGTAGATTGATACGCGTGTTTGTTCTTTTGGGTTATATAGATAGTGTTATTGTTGTTGTTATTATATATTACGTTTTGTAGTGTATGATTACTGTTTCGTATTACCTTATCGGATCTCTCCTTTTTTATAAGGCTAACCGTGTTTAGCAGGCTTTATTAGTATTATATCTTTAGCTAAGCAGTATAATACTAATATTTCTAGCCCACTAATCAAAACAATATCTTCCGAATCCATCCTCCCAATGTATAGTTTGTAATATAAATGAATCCCTTATATTCAGTAAGATCTGAATTGAGAAATAGTATTTGCTCGAATTCGTCTGCCGCTGTAATATCTGTTAAAGTTTGTAGTATTATATATATCAAAAGGTGGCTTTTGCTGAAGCTTATCTATTATTGTATTATCTAATCAATACTCCTGTTAAAGCAAAGCTTACTAAAAGTGTTTCGCTTATTTGAAAATTCCTCCGCTGCCATGCTATGTTTTTATATACTTATAAGACAAAGTGCTAATATATCCCTCCAATCTTTTATATATATAATCCTTTTTCCTTTGATCAAATAAAATACTAAAAGCATCCCTCTTTCCAAACCCTAAAAATTACCCCACATGTGAAGAATGTGGGGTACGGATTGTACCGACCGGACCCGGTAACTACAGTCTGACTAAGCAAGCACGTGATGTAGATTAGAACCGGGGCTCTTTCG